>CM051266.1:51252052-51537052 GCA_027921565.1 Artemia sinica | reverse complement strand
AAAATCAATTATATTGATTTTCAGTACCAGGCTCTTAATTTAAAAAAGGAAAAAAAGGTCTCTATTACTAATCATTTTACGTCAAATTATTTTTAGACTAAAAACGATTAATAAGCAAGACTTTTAATAGAGGGGGGTGGGGGGATGGGTTTTGAAATCCGCCCCCTGCCCTTAAATTTTTGTCTGGCAAAAAAACGTACCAAAAATGTATATAATTTACGATGTGTTTTTTAGGGTTTTTTGTACCCCCCCCCCCCCTAACAAAAATACTGGCTACAGCCTTGTTAATTAGCACATATTTTTATTCGCTTCTAAAAACTCGCGGTTTTCGGTTTCACTATTCTGCGTTCAGTGTTCTGTGTTTTGGGTTCTGGTCACCACAGCTGCAGCACTTCCAAAGACATTATTAGACTTTATTTTTGTAAAACTATTTATAAACCATTTCCTTAAAATATACATGCTCTGTCGATTGGTTTAATCCTTTTTCACACCTCTTGTTTGGTTCCAGAAAATACTTAAAAAATTCTTTTCTTGTAATGTGTTACATTCTCTTGTCTCGCTAACACAAAAAGTGAAGCTTTCGTTATTACATTTCTTTGTCATTCTTGTGTGACTAAAATTAATACTGAGCAATACAAGACCATGTCCATGATTTTCGTTCAGGGGAGGTGGGGGGGGTACAAAAAACTTTGCAAAATGCATACAAAATTAGTTTATATGCATTTTGTTACTTTTTTCACTAGTCGGACATTATTTTTTTTCGGGGGGGGGGGGGGGGGTGACGAGTTTTATTTTTTCCTTTTTCGGGGAGTGCTTAAACAATTAATAAGTTTTTACATGAATTTCTCTATTTTACCACACATTTTGCATCTATTTTATTAATTGGTTTTAAAGAGACAGGCACATAAAATCTTTGGATATATTCCATTAGGAACCCCTCCCATGTTGTAATTTCCTGTCTTTCTGTCTTTAGTTGATTAGTTCTCTAATGGCGTCAATTGAGAGCAGGGGGCCTTGGCCTGGGCCGTATCCAGGATTTGTGTACCCCTTACCCCCTGGATACGGCCTTGGCTATGCGCCTAGTTTTCTTTTCCCCCCTAGATCTATAGTTTTCTTTAGTTTTCTTTTCCCCCTAAAATAATATATTTTTGTTTTTTTTTTTTTTTTTTCATTGACAAATGTCTTGGCGTTTTCATTTGAAAATTGAAAAAAAAAATTTAGCCCCTAGATATTAAAAAATACATTTTTCTCCCCCCCCCAAAAAAAAAAATCGTGAATTGACGCAATTGGCCGATGAATTAACCAATTTGATAAAACAGTGTTCTCTTTAGACCCCGGCGCCGCGCCGATGAGGGAAGACCGGCGGCGGCGGGGCCAAAAACAGCGCGCCGCGCCACGCCGCCAGTAAGATGGCGGTGGCGCGCCGCCGGCGCGATCAATGTTGAGCGCAAACATTAATGTTTTCATCAGTCTTTCTCAAATCACAGCTTAAATTTACAGCAGTTTCGAGGCTATTCATGAGCTCAAAAATTCAAAAGTCGCTGGATGGAAACTGGTCTTATTCGTTATTCATCAAGAGAAGTAGAAATCTAGTAAAAATGAAATGGCTGTGGCGTTTCAGAACCCTTGCATAATACGAGTAGTTGAAGTATCTATTAGCTATGTATTCTTAACATAAATAATTATCAAAAGTAGTAGTTTTTTTCATCGAGCATTACTGCATACAAAACTTCAAATACCGTATCACCAAATTCGTCAGTTATCTGGGTAAAAACTTTGAATATAACTTTGAACTTGGAAGCTTAATTTTTTCATAATGTCCTTTGCCTATATCTGTTTTGTCACCTTCAAAACAGTTGAAATGGGCGACTTTGATATTGATTTTTTTTTTTTTTTTGTTCTTTTGGATTCCTAAAAAGCCTTCTTGTATTGAGAGAGAAAAAGGTTTTATTAAAAAAAAATACAACACATTAACAACAAAACCCGAAGTTTATTAAACTTGTATGGGTACACATCACCTTTTAAAACTGGTTTTTAATAACAATTTAAAAAAATGCATTTTAAAGTTTTTTTTGCTTCTTTATAGAATATATGTCATGTAGGCTAAGGCTGAACTGCTGCTTTTTTATTGCTTTTGGCTGCTCTTTTGGATATTATTCATTTTTTCTTTTGGGGATTCATTCCAAATTATAAACGGATAAATACCTAATATCAGTCAAATTATAAACTGCATCTAAAAGGAGTAAATTTATCAAATTAAAAAATACATGATGAACACTTCACATGAGAACACTTCAATTACAATGAAACAAAAACACTTAATGGTTTATTCGGTATGAAGAAAAATGAAGTGCCAGCTATTTTCTTAGGTAAAAGATGAAAACCTCATCCGTTCTAAATGTAATTAAATGAAATAATATGCAGACTGAAGTAGCTCCAGGAAGATGTTGAGATTTTCTTCATAGTTCGTCACTTTTAATCCAAGCAAAATGTTAGGACACTTAGTATCAGTTATGGAGTTTAAGCTTTGATTTCCAAATGCTCACAAAAATTACCAAATTTAAGAAAGTCGCAACAATAAGTCACCTGTGGTCAAAATACTCAAAGACTCCTCTTTGATCCCCACCCTGGCTCAAAGCTTCTGCTATCGTCATTTCCATGGAAATCTCCAACGAGTTTCTTTTTAAAATAGCTTTCAAGCGTAGTTAGGGGTATTTAGCCTTTTTTGCTTTTCTTCAAAGCTTTGAAAAAAGTGTTATAATATTCCAAATGTTACATTGTTATATTTGTGCATATTTTTGGTAATCATTTGTGGGGTGATCGAATTTCTTAAACCGCTGTAGATACGTAAAAACGTTGCAACATCTAGTACCCTGAGGTCATAAGACTGTCAAAGACTCGTCCTTGAACCTCCCAAATTGAAAGGTTTTATTATAACCTGGCCTTTTGATGTAACTTGGGCGCTGGACCACCTTGATAGGTGGTCCAGTCTCAACTTTCATTAGAAAAATAATTTACTTAATTATTAACTAGGTCACTATATGGTTCAAACAAACACGCAAAATAATGTTAAACACCTTAGTGTTCCTTGAAAAAAAAATGAGGGAATGAGTAAAGGGGTACAAAGACAACAACAAAAATGTCGAAATTATTCAGATATACCTCAAATTATTGGAAAACTGAGTCATAGATTCGCCGTGGCATTAAATAAGATCCAAAGAATCTAATTAAAAGGGAGCACATACAAAAGCCAAATTAGGCCAGTAGCCTATGAGAAATCGCAAAATACCCAAGACAATGAACAAGTCCTAATGGGGGGCCCTGGGTCTATTAAAATATTTCATCTGTCTCCTTCTGTCTCCACTTTAAATCTTCTGTCATTTATCATTTTCTTCTGTCTCCACTTTAAATGAAAAAATATTTATCTTTTTGGCATCCCTACTTTCAATAAAAAAATGAGATATTATCATTTAAAAATGATAGCCCCTACTCCCCCCACTATAGTCAATAATTTACAATTTATTTATGAATCATATTTTTGGGGGTAACTTCCCGTTCAATCTGTAATTCCCCGACCTTGTACATAGCTTAATTTTGTCTCAATAGAAGGTTTTTTTTTGGGGGGGGGGGTAAAAATGTTTCAGAAAGAATATTGTATTTCTATCAGGCGTTACACAATTGAGTATTAAAAATTAAGAAAATCTTATCTAAAAACAGCAAAAAAAAAATCTGCAAACTTACAATTCAGCTGTAGACACAATCTGTCGGCTGTCAATTTCAAAATCCAACTGAACGCTGAAGCTGTATAGTAGTGAATTCGTTCTACAATTCTATTCAACTTGAAAATTAAATTCTTGACTACGAATGATGTAAGAAATTGCGATTGGGAAACTGTATTCGAAATGATTTAAACTCATTTCATAAAGACGTTACTTTTTTTTGTCAACATATGAAGAACTGTGTATATTGCAATACATGCAATTGCATATTGCATCTGTCTGGTTTTTATGCAAAGTAACAAAAGAGACGAAAATTAATGAACAAGAGAGTAGTGAAAAATTATGTTATGCAAAGTAATATTTGGCAGGGAAAGTCACTGGTGATAAATCGCTAGGGGTGGCACCGTGATTGCGTGATTTTCGGGGATTCGGGGAACAAATTTTTTTTTTCGGGTCGACGCATAGATTTTCGGGGAAATACACGAAAATTCGGGGATAGTGCAAGCCCTGATTGATTTCTAATCAGGAAAATCGAAATACTAAACCACGCGAGAAGAAAAAGCTCCGACTTTGTGGTTGACGCAATAAAGAATTGCCGCAAAATTAATTTAAAGTCGACCGAACGCCGCCGCCTCTGCCGGCGGCGGCGCGCCTGCGGCGTCCCGGCGGTGTTGCGACACTTCGGCGGCGTTCGACCGGGCGTCTCGTCGGCGGCGTTCGACCGGGTGTCTCGTCGGCGGCGTTCGACCGGGCGTCTCGTCGGCGGCGTTTGTTCGATCCGCCGGCGCGGCGCCGGGGTCTAGTTCTCTTCTTCATTTCTTTTTTTTTACAAATTTAGTCTACCGTCTGTATTCTAATCGATGGATCGCCCTCACCGCCACCTGGTGTTTATACAGAGCGCCAAGTTGGACACACAGTTCTGCATCGCTTGCAATACTTTTGCCACTCGCCACCATTGTGTACATGATTTCTGAAACTTGGTGAACATCCGAATCTAGTTTTAGAAGTATTTGTTCAAATCCTCTCAAATTTACCATTCGTTTGTATCAAACTACATTTTGTTAAATAATTCGGTATATACGAGTATAATCTTTTCTCAATTATGTTTTCTCAATATTAGCTATTTCCATTCTTAAACAATTTTTCCAAAGTCAAAATATCTTTCTAGATCGAGATGAATGTCGAGACTGGGGCACATGCTCACAACTGTGCTCAAACACCGTTGGTGGCTTTGAATGCGCATGTCAGGAAGGATATTCCCTTGTAGATGGCAAATCTTGTTATGCTGCAAACAATGAATCATTTCGAATTATTTTTGCACATCAATCAAACATATTTGAAATAAACGCAAACGGAAGCACTAAGGAGGTAAGTTCTATTCACCTGTGAATACATTTGAAAATGCTCATAGGGGTAGAGCTGGACTATACTGAAAATTTTTGTGTATCGATACTTAGTACGATACTTCCAAAAACATCGATTGCCGGGTATCGATACTTGATACGACACTTCCAAACGTATCGAAATTGTCTGGTATCGATACTTGCTACGATACTTCCAAATGTGTAAAAACTTTAATATTGGCAAAGGTACTTGCGCATAACTTCTTTGCGCACAACTTGCTTTGATATTTTAACGATGCCAATGTGTTACACAGCAACGGGAAGCTTGAGCTTGTCAAGGAGGCACACTTGTGCCTCTATAAAGAGGCGACCCACCACACTGTTAAGCGATTTCCGGTCCTAGTGGTCGCAGAGAGACAGCGGTAATCGCATTTTGTAGCCCAAGCTCTAACTAAGAAACGTGCAAAATTTCACCCCCCCCCCTCCGACTTTATCTTCATGGGTAAAAGTGGGCCGGAAGTTTCGACCCTCCGACCACAGCCCCCCTTTAACGTTGTCCGACTGGGTTGAAATTTAGAGGTTAAGCTTTCCTAGGGCCCGGGAGCTTATCCTCAAAATTCTCAGCTCAATCCGATCACTCCTTCCCTGTTTTCCAAAAACCAAATATATCCACTTAAAGTTCAAAAAAAAATTTTTCTTCTTAGCCACGCCTACAGGCCACAGTTGGCAACTGATCTGGGTGAATGAGGACTCATTCGAAGCAGAATTCGACCTGTTAGGGCCTTTTGGTATTTTCAGACCGAAAAAATTATCCCCCGAATTTACATTTACGAAAAACCTCGTTTTCCTATAAGAGCCCATGTTAATTTTTCCCACCACAGCCCCCCTTTAACGTTGTCTGATCGGGCTGAAATTTAGAGGATAAGCTTTCCTGGGCCTTGGAGCTTATCCTCGAAATTTCAGCTCAATCTGATCACTCCTTCCCTCTTTTCCAAAAACCAAATATCAAGTTTTGTGGGGATTTGCTTGTGTCAAAAATAGATTCCACTTACTAAAAAACAATTACAATTGTGTCTCTTTAGTACAGCGGTCGATACTCCTGACTGTCAGGCGGAAGACCCGGGTTCGATTCACAGTCAGAGGAAATTTTTTATATACTGAATTTAAAGTTTAAAAAAGAAACTCAGTTTCTTTTTTAAATTATTTGAAAAAAATAAGTTTTCTAAAGAGTTAAAGAGGCTGAGTTACAAGGTCGACCCTTAAAACACCCTGTCGAGAAAGAAAAGATTAATACACAATCATCTAACAGTTAGTCAAGCAATAATAAGTACTAAACTGTACAAAAACGTGCAGAAATTATTTGAAAAAAACTACGTTTTCTAAAGAGTTAAAGAGGCTGAGTCACAAGTTCGAACCTTAAAACGTACAGGGATTAGAAGGTACAGTTGGGGGGGGGGGGGGGGCTGTCGCCCCCAAACCCCCCGCTTTCTCAGTCTTTAAATAAAAAAAAAATTTAAACTGAAAGTAAGGAGCGACATTAAAACTTAAAACGAACAGAAATTATTCCGTATATGAAAGGGGCTGTGCCCTCCTCAACGCCTCGCTCTTTACGCTAAAGTTTGACTTTCTCACAACTCTTTTTTTTAAACAATAAAAACTTTAGCGTAAAGAGCGAGGCGTTGAGGAGGGCACAGCCCCTTTCATATACGGAATAATTTCTGTTCGTTTTAAGTTTTAATGTCGCTCCTTACTTTCAGTGTAAATTTTTTTTTATTTAAAGGCTGCGAAAGCGGGGGGTTTGGGGGGCGGCAGCCCCCCAACTGTACCTTCTAATCCCTGTACGTTTTAAGGTTCGAACTTGTGACTCAGCCTCTTTAACTCTTTAGAAAACGTAGTTTTTTTCAAATAATAACAAAAAAGTATCACATCTTTTCAAAAGTAAATCAAAGATTTTTTTTCAGATTAAGTCGGTTTTTGTGACACTGACAAGCTTAATAAATAAGAATAATACTGAAGAAATGAAGATCGAAAATGGTGTTTTAAGGCCAATGAAAATACTGGATGAAAAAACAAATATTTCGGGAGGACAACCACCTCCCTTCTTCAGAGTTATAAGGAAACACGGTCCCATTTTCTGAACGAAACAGCTCGGAATTCGCCTTCGATTTCGGAATTTTGTCTTCGATTCGCGGTTTGCGAAAAAAGACCGTAGGAGGTGAAAATATCGATACTTTGACTTTGAAAATATCGATGCTTTGACTCGATACCTGATTTTCAATGATCATCGATACCAAGTATCGTCCAGCTCTACACGGGTGAATAGATCTAACATATTTGAAATAAACATGAATAAGTAAAAGATTTGGAATTAAATTTCAATTTTAAAACCCAAAACAAGTAAAAACTAAGTCAGATAATAATCAACGAAAATGCAAAGCGAGCAGAAATTACTTTTAAGGAATAAATGAAACTTTCCTCCTACATAAATTAATGTTACTAATGAAGTGCAACTTAGAATGAACAGGAATTACCACAAACAAGAGTTAGACTCACGGCTTAGGAGGACAATTTTGATATAAGGCTCTTATGTCCCAAAAGCGTCAATGCTTGACAAGTTAGGGTTGGAATATACCCCTCCCAAAAAGGAATATACGCAAACTCGCCCCCCCCCCCCCCTCTCCCCCCAAAAAAATTTCAGTGAAAATACCCCACGCCCCCCAAAAAAGGGTAATTTTTCAGAATATAATGGGGACAAAAATTTTAGGGTGGTATCGTGCCCTTCTCCGTGATGGACGCCACTGTAAGGTCATAGTCCCTTATCCGGATAAGTCCCAGTGGCGTCAATTCACAGAGTTTAGTGGGTATATTTTTCAAAAGCAGGGGGAGTTAACTTGTCGTTTTTCATCTTTTAATGATGGAAATACCAAAAAATGCCTTTTTCACTGAAAATATCCCCAAAACTGTTTTTCAAATTGTAGGGGGCACATGCTCCTAGCCCCCGTCTCCATCGACGCCAATGAAAAACTCATCCCATTTCATAATGAATTCCCTGCATGTTTCATGCGGTTTAGTTAAAAAGGATTACTGCTCCGGCTGAATCGATGGGTGAAGTCCATGAAAGGAATAGTCATCCTTAGTTCTGTTCACAGAGAGTTCGCTTGTAAAAAATCTTGGGATGCAGCTTTTGGTTCTCTGATTGGTCGAACATTTCACATGGACGACCTGATTAGGTTTCAGAAGACGGTGCTGTTTGAATTTGTTCGAAAATGGAAATTGGACATCTTTTCGCAAGTATAATGGTTTGCTTACAAGCATACGTCAAAGTTAAATAAAATATGCTTTTGAATATGATACTACAGGAAACTAGTCTCTGTTCCTCTGTGCTATCAGCTTATAAAAAAGATTGTATATGGCATCGGGGCCTCCACAGGGGAAGGAAAAGTGGGTATTATTCCCCTTCTTCCTTCTCGGGAACGCGGGAAGTCGTACTTTATTCCACCTGGAAATTTTCAAGGGCTCAATTTATCCAAAAAGACATTTTATGGAGAAAGCTATATACTATCAAGATTCACATGAACCCTTTACCCCACCCCCATCAAAAGTTTGAAAACAATACTAAAACATGCAGCAACTGTACATTTGACTAAAATTAAACTTTGCTTTTTTCAATAATCGAATTCTCTTACAACCCGTAACCCCCCTCCCCCTGGATACGGTCTTCTTTCAAACCTATAGGACGCAGAAAAATAACATTAAAAACTAGCATTCGGAATATAAACCAAGAGTTTTAAAGAATCTATTATATATATTAGTAGAATTGTAGGAAATCCGGATTTGAACAATTAGTACGAGCTGTGGACTAGATCAAGAACCGGTTTTTAGTTAAATCGGGTTTTTATTATGAATTACGCCGAATCTTAGCACATGATTTGGTTGTAGTTACGCAAGTAGCAGGAAGACGCCTCATCCGTTTCGGGAATATTTTTCATGGATTAGCATTTCTAACTGAAAAGGAAATAGCAAAAGATCGCTAAACTAGGGCTTTGGTGCAGCGTTGCCAACGCGGCACAATTTTACCGGTTTTGGTACAATGGAGAGGTGCTGGTACAGTGCGGTACATTGTAATTTTTTTTTACTATTCAATTTTCCGTTGCATTTTGGTTTTACTGGCTCCTTTCTGACTTGGATATCTATTCAAGTTTAACTTTATTCAAGATTTTCTTCCTGTTACTGTTCAGATGGTATAAATTAATCTTTTGTGGTATTATGTTAGTCGGAAAACTGGTACTGTTTATTTCAAAGCGTTGGCAACGTTGGTTTAGTTCAATTGTAGTTTTTCGTCACCGTGAAAAAGAAGCTAGAGACGCAGCTCTGGTTATTAATGAAATAAAAAAAAAACAAGTTTTTTTAACTGAAAGTTAGGAACGACGTTAAAACTTAAAACGAACAGAAATTATTCCGTTTATGAAAGGGGCTGTCCCCTCCCCAACGCCTTGCTCTTTACGCTAAAGTTTTTAATTGTTTAAAAAATAGAGTTGCGAAAAAGTCAAACTTTAGCGTAAAGAGCGAGGCGTTGAGGAGGGGACAGCCCACATAACCCCGACCCACCCTCCTCCCCCCACTAAAAGAAAAAAACCCTCCTAAAAACCGTCTGTATACTTCCCAATAACCAATACTATATGTTATCGGGTAAAGTTCATAAATTTCAGCCCTCCCCCTGGGGACTTCGGGGGATTAAGTCATCCTAAAAGACATAGTTATCATATTTTCGACCGTGCTGAAAAAAATGGCTATCTCAAAATTTGATCGGGTGACTTTGGGAAAAAATGTGCATGAGAGGGGGCCTAGTTGACCTCCATTTTTTGGTTACTTAAAAGGGCACTAGAACATTTAATTTTCGTTCCAATGAGCCCTCCCACGATATTCTAGGACCACAGGATCGATGCGATCACCCCTCGAAAAAAAAACAAGAAAAAACAAAAAAAAATAAAAATAAACACGCATCCGTGATCTTTCTTCTGGCAAAAAATGCAAAATTCCACATTTTTGTAGATAGGAACTTGAAACCTCCAGAGTAGGGTTCTCTGATACGCTGAATATGATGGTGGGATTTTCATTAAGGTTCTATAACTTTTAGGGGGCCTTTCCCCCTTTTTTTCGAAAATCAGCCAAATTTTCTCAGGCGCGTAACTTTTGATGGGTAGGAATAAACTTGATGAAACTTATATATTTGAAATCAGCATTAAAATATGATTCTTTTGATGTATCTAGTGGTATCGAAATCCCGTTTTCTAGAGTTTCGGTTACCATTGAGCCTGGTCGCTCCTTACTTACAGTTCGTTACCACGAACTGTTTGAAACGTCAAAATCGTAATAGTTAGTTTAGCTGCAAATCTTGTTTTTGTCATGTGTCTCAGAAATAGTTAGTTCTAAAATGAAAACACAGGGGGGGGGATGGGCAAAATTTTTTATTGTATCTTAATGAAGATACAAAAAATATAATTTTCAAATTCTAGGGAGAGGGGAATTTTTGTTTCTTTTCGATTTTTAAAAGAAAATGTCAAAGAAAGGTTCTTTCAAAATGAAGCTGCCCCCTCCCTCCAATCAGTGCCCCAATACACAGCCAATTTTTAGAACTTTTGAAGATTTACCGAAATTGACGCTTCAGTAATTTTGGTTTTGGAGAAAATAAATCGACATTGTCAGAGAGGTGCCGACGACCTTCAGAAATTGCTTACACCAGGTGGCACGTGCCAAGCATTGTGAGGACTCTGATACGCGTGGCGGAGCTTTGGGGTAAATGTGGCGCTCCGTAATGTACACCAGATGACGGAAAGTGGGCACCCTCGGTTGTCATGTCTAAAGGTCGTGTCAGACATTCTCAAGCTTCTGGGATGATTTTTCAAAACCATTTGCTAAGCTGTTCTCAAAGTGTGGAACAGCATGGTCGGGTGGGGGGGGGGGCAAAAACTTTTAAAAATGCACCAAAAATGTGTTTTAATGCATTTTTATTACGTTTTTACGAGTCTGGCAAATATTTCGGTGGGGGGGGGCAAACCTCTAACCCCTCCCTTGAATATGTCCTTGATGGTTATATAAGTTTAATCAGACTTCGACCCTCTTAACCTACGTCGCCCCTCTGATTCGTCCTTTGAAAACAGTTTAGTAAACGTTTTTTGGAAATTTTGTCCAAACTGTGAAAATGTTAGATTTAACGTTTAGAAATGATAGATTTAACGTTTAGATAATGTTTCGGTGTGATAATGACAACATGTTGAGAAGTTGAAGCTGTCTTTTTTGCAGCCTCTTGGTTGAAAGTAATTAATATTTATTTAGCTTGCAAAACATGAAATCATTAATGAATTAAGCGATTTTTGACATGTTACATAACGAATATGCGAAAAGAATTGAAAGACAGGTTAGCTTAAACTTACAGCGTATTCCTGACTATGAAAAAACAAACAAACAAAGCATTTGATTATAAATAATGTTAATAGTGACATCAATTCACAAAAGTATTGGGGTGTAAGGCCATACCTGGGGACTAGGGGATTTGAAACTCTCTCGAAGTCTTTTTCGACTTTTAAAAACGTAACAAGAATGTATATAAACAAGTTTTTAATGTGTCTTTTAAAGTTTTTTTGCAAAGAAAAAATTAATAAAATACCCCTCCCCCCCCC
This sequence comes from Artemia sinica, assembly GCA_027921565.1. NCBI lineage: Eukaryota > Metazoa > Arthropoda > Branchiopoda > Anostraca > Artemiidae > Artemia > Artemia sinica. The sequence goes on along the minus strand of CM051266.1, from coordinate 51,525,310 downwards.
CAAAATAAAAGAAAAGAAAAATCCTGGATGCCGCCTTGGAAGGCAAGAATGGGTTTTTTTTCAAAATCTAGAGGGAGCAATTTGATCAAATTTTTCAACGGAAATAACAAAGAAACTGTTTTTCAATGAACATATCCCCAAAAAGGGATATTTTCCCTTTTTGGGAAAATATCCCAAAAAGGGGTGGCAAAAAATGTGGAGGAGCAAGTGTACGCTTCCCTGTCTCGTCTAATTGACACCATTAAGTGTTCAGATTTCAAAATGTGACTCTTTGCAATCTTTTGGTTTTCCTCAATAACTATGATAAATACTATTAGTAAAAATGTTTGTCTAGTTTTTTTATCTTTTTCTTTGTGTCTCTTTTATTTTCTTGGGGTTTTCCTCTCTTTTATTATTTAATCGATTTTTTGAGAATTATGAAATCGTGAAAATTTCATGGAATATATATTCTGTGACGCTACGCTGCTTTTTGTTTTATTTTTTCCCTTATCGTGTGTTCCTCTTTTTAGATCCTAAAACGTATATCTCTTTTTTTCACCATTACACTGCTTTATCTCTCTCAAATGTATTTCTTTTTCAGACCCTTGTATCTAATGCCTCAACAGCCTCTGGAATCGACTACCACTACCGACTGAAGCAAAATCTATTTTTCTGATGTTGAATCAAAGAAAATATACTCTCTCCCACTAGATGCCACTAGGGAGGGTCGTCAATCAAGAACTGATATCAACGCCCTCTCTAATTGGGTGCCAATTTCGGTGGCAGTTGACTGGGTTGGGGATAAACTCTATGTGGTTGATGCCTTGGCACAAAAAATAGATGTCTTTGAACTTGATGGAAGGTGGCATGCGATTGTAATTAGCAACAATTTAACTGATCCTACCGACATCGGCCTCGACCCCACTGTTGGGTGAGTATTTTTCTCTTCATAGGGTGTATCTTAAGGACACCCTTGAAGGTCAATCATTTTGATCAAAAGCTTCCGTGAATCAGTTGATTAAAGCATGATTGACCATTTAGGAACCTGTTTGACGCTTAAGTCAAGCGTTGACGGTGGCTGATAGAAAATTTGAATGAGTCAATTGGTTCCTAGACGGTCAATCATGCTTTAAACAATTGATTGACGGAAGCTTTTGATCAAAATGATTGACCGTCTAGGGTGTTCTTTATTCTTCACTCTTCTTAATCTTCAAAAAACTAAAAAAAAGTTCCTTTCAACTCATTTGCCCTATGCTATTTGTTATTTTTTCTGTTTTTCGTCGTTATTTTTTAGTAGCCTTCCCTCTTAATTTTATCTTTTTGTTTGTTGCCGATTAATTTTACCGCCTTTTGTTTTATTTTAAATTATTGTATTACTTAATAGATACACAGAGCAACGTGGCCAATTGACAAAAAAGCTGCAGAGGTGGAGAGGGGGGACTATATTTTTCAAATCTAGAGGTGAAAATTTTGTTTTTGTTGTTTTTTTTCAATGAGAACGCCTAAAAATGGATAATTTTCGAAATCTAGCCGGGGTTAAAAAAATCCAGGGGGGATAATCCCCCTGCCCTAAAGCAGGCACGACTGACATAAAGGGTCAATACCTGCTTTGTTTCACTAGCGGGATTTGGGGAATTGATTTCTTCTTTTCTCATTTTAAAACATTATCGATAATAAATAAAAGTAAATTTACATTAAAATAAAAGTATATAAATAAATAAAATATTTATATAAATAAAATTCACTGGTAAAATTTATTAGATTCAATCAACGAAATGTCTGAGGTTAAAAAGTCGAAATTGATTCTCATAAATGCTTGCCTATTAGGCCTTGAAAAAAAGTTAGGTTTCTTTCACACAACCCTGTAGAACCATTCACACTTTCAAAAATTGTTGCTTTACGCCGTCTTACGGAACAGTTTTTGTCCGTAACGCAGGCAGTACTAAGTAGAGTCGGAGCCAAGGTCAATATCACAGCAACGAAATGGAATTTCTAGATGAACCATAAACAAATAAAAAAAAAGAAAAAAAATCCTAGAAATCCTATGCTTAATCAGAGCTTGAATGTCCATCTCCATTCCACATATTTTATTTTCAATAATTTGCTTACGATGATTGTGATGTGTTTAAACGATGATTATGATGATTTTACGGATTTTTACATCAGCCTAGTGTGAAAAGACTTTTAAGCGTAAAATGTTATAATTAACGCAACGTAACTTAACCACTTAGCATAGAAAGAAAGTACACAGTGTGAAAGCCACTTCAATATTTACAGACATTGGCAAGGTAAATAAGAGAACTGGCTCTTCATGGCATTTCGGCTATTTTTTCGGATTTTAAAGGAGTATTTATAGTGATCATATGTAGACAGTGATAGATAGTGGGATTAGAAGATAGTAATAGTTTTCATATACAGTGACCGTTTCTGATAGCAAACACTCAAATCACTGATACCTGTACAGTTTTTGTAACAACTCCCCAGCCATATAGTGTCACAGGGTAGGATCTAATAGGGGGAGGGGGGGGGCTAGAAGGGACGAACGCCCGGGGGTTGGCAAAACAAGCTTAAATTGTAATTTTCTGGGCAAAAATTGTAATGTTTATAGTATTTATGGTGTGGCTAACTGCCCCCCCCCCTTGATAAGAAACCTAGCTCCTGCACTGTAGCGGCAATAACTAGAAAAAAAGTTCTCTTTCTGTTCAACTATGTTCAACCAATGAAAATAATATCCTGATTAGTTTCAGGATTAATTTTATGGTACTTTGGTAAGTCTGTTACGTAAGATCTAACTGCAATACAATGTTCATAAGAAATCTCTTGAGGTCTGTTAGGATAGCGTGGTGTTCCACGGAGAAAGTCTTTACAAGATAGCATAAGTAATCGATCTGGAGACTAAGATGGGCTTATTCAAAATAATCACAACAAGAAATGTAAACAATGAAAATCAAATTTACATTGTATATCCCCAGTTTCTATGGCTCGGAAGGCAGACCCTATATTAGACCTTAGATCCTTTCGTGCCTCCAGAGACAGCCAGAGCATCAAGAAGGAGCTGCCAATCTTCCCACAGGTTTTCTGCTACCAGTATATCCTCCCACAGAGGCTGGATTGAGGTGTTTAGGTTTTGCAGATCTTTCTGTACATTCGGTGCATGGTGTTTCTGCTTCTGCCTCTGTGGCGTGAACCCGATGGTTGCCAATGGGCGCTGCATTCGGTAGCCTGAGCTAGTACGTGGCCAAGGTATCTCCGTCGGCGACCTCTTATGACATGTGTCACATGAACCTGACCCGTCTTGTCACAGATGGATTGGTTGGTTATCCTCTGCTGCCAGTGGATGTTGAGACTTCAGTTCTTCAAACCAAGAATTCTTTTGTTCCTAGTTTAAGTGTCACGTTTTGGCTGCTTAAAGCAGAACTGGCACAACGTTGCCATTAAATAGTCGCGATTTCAGCCGTAGAGAGAAGCTTTGAGACCACCAAACTTTCTGTAGTCGTTTGAACGCTCATGGCCAATTATTGTGGGTGCTGCTGAGAACATGAGTGCTGCTTTTGGGGACCAACTACCACTCATGACTCATTAACTGCTGAAAACCGAGCCAGACTGAATGACTATACGAAATAAACAATATCTTACCATTAAAGAACTTAATATTGAAATTTGACCATTCAGGCTTAGAAATCACAACTCTGAGACTCGTGACCCCGTAGACTTGAGGATGTATATCATCACTGACTCATACAGTTCTTTTAGCGGAAGAGGCGTTTTATCTCCGCCAATAGTATTTATCTTTCAAGCAATGTTCTTACTGTTCAATGTTCGACGCCTTAACAATTTAAATGATTTTTGAACGAATTCTTATCTTTTCTATTTTTTTTTTTCGTTTTGGTGCTACGTTAAAAAAAAAAAAAAAAAAAAATTGTGAAATACTCAATACTTTTAAATCCTATACCATTAATTAATTAAAGATCCTCACATTATACGTTCATCCTCCGTGATGCTGCTTTGATTGACTGCTATCATGCAACCTAATAGCGGAAAATTGTAATCTCGAACCCTCATGTCGAAGTTATTAACATAATTGCTATTTATTTTCGAAATTATGCATACCTGGTTGCTTTGTTTTTTTTTCTGTGATAAGTATTGTCATTTAAATTTAGATTGATTGACGGTCAACCTTGGAGTTGAAATTTCCAGTCATGGCTATAAATTGCGTACTTTCAATTTGGATCTTAGGAAGGACTCTGCCCAGAAATTTACTCTTCCGGGGGGGGGGGAATGTAGGTAGATTTGTTTGAACATTTTAAAAGATACCAGAAAGTCTACTTCTCTTGCAGCCAAAGACTTCTGTAAGAATTTATTTCTGAAGGGTCTCACATCTTGTGGCAATGAGGAGGGGAATAAGAAAAAAGTTAAGACATAAGAGAATTACAGAAACAAATTAAAAAAAAATTGCAAGGGGGACACGGGCTCTAAGTCTCCCACCCTGTGCACGCACATACGGATGCCTTTTTAATATATGAACTAGGACTGTATAACGTAAGAGATTTGAGAATAGATAATAACTTACCGAAACTTAGAGGCCCTGGCCCTTGCCGAAACGCTTCTGGGGTGGCCAAGCTCAGAGAAAAAACATACATTACAAGGACATAACAATATCACTTTTCACCATGAATGCTGCCAAGCTGGTTCAACCTAGATTGGTCGGTTACGATCGGTCTGAACGGTGGTTACACCGTTCAGACAAGAAAACACACTTAAATTGTCCCAACTCCTTCATAGAAGAGGGTTGTAGGCTAAAAGAAGACATAACTTGCTAATACAACGAACAACACTGAAACTGTTGGGCAGATTCTATAGATATGAGTGTTGGTGGCTGGGAATTGTTGGGCTTATCGTAAGAGACGGAGGAATTTCTGTCCTTATTTTGGTGGACGTCATGATGAATCCTTGGACGGCTCACACGTAACACAAGTCCCAATCAGTAAATTATGAGGATCAGTCATTTTAAGTACTTAAGATCAGTCATCTTGGAAACAACAAAGACAAAGCGTCAATGGGTTTTGTTTCTTGTTGTTAGTAGCCTTTCAAAGAGAGGAATTTCAAAATAGCGTGCCTCAAGGTCATTTCGAAGTGGCTTCAAGGTCATTTCCTAGTGTTTTGTTTTATCAGTTTTAATGTTTACCAAACTAGAACCTTAAAGTCCAAACCATTGGACTTTTGGGTTTTATTTCTTGTTGTAGCCTTTCAACGGGAGAAATTTCAAAATGGCGCGCCACTTTAAGGTCATTTCCCAATGTTCTGTTTTATCAGTTTTAATCTTTATGACTGTACCCGTTGTGTAACTCAGATCAGGAAAATCCACCTGCTGCTGAGATTCTGCACGCTAGCCTAACTAGATGAATATATCAAGATAGATAGATGTATATCAGGTCATCTTCATCAATGTACACGAGTTAGCAAAATTTCTTGCTGATGCAAAGAACGTACATAAAAATTTCTTTGGGATGGGAATTAAAGAGAAATGTACCAAAATATCTGAATTGTGTGGATAACATATAAGGAATTATATGGTTACCGTAAAAAGTTGCAGGTATTGTAATTGGAGTTCGCTTGACACATTTGCAGTTAATATCCCGTCTTTAAAAATTCCTGCCAGGTATTTTAGCTGTTTCATTGAAGAAAAAAAAATGTGAAACGTCGAGGCTGTATCGGTGGGGGATCAGCTCCTAAAAATGTTTAGATATCATGACCCATAAAGGTGTTATCGTAGTCCAGATCAAAGAGCACATGAGGCTTATAAGATTTAGCTCTACGGCGATTAAGTCGTACCCAGAGGGGGGGGTTTCAACCCCTCCCGAAATGTTTTTTCGACTCGTAAAAACATAACAAAAATGGATATAAACAAATTTTGTATGCGTTTTTTGATTTTTTTTTGTGTACCCTCCCCCCCCCATAAAAAATCTTTGAATAAAACCCCCTACGTAAAAAAAATACTGTTTACGGCCTTGGATTAAAGCATGGACGAATTGGATTAAAATAGGGCCGCTGGTAGCGCAGCGTGTTATTACTTCAACAAAAAATTGAAAATTTCAAAGAAAGCTGAATAAATTAATCCACTTTTTTCCCATAATTGTTTCGCAAAACCCAGCCTGTGCAAAGAAGGCGTAGGTTAATTTGGGAGAATCTTGGCTGGTTATTTAGGATAGTTGACTTTAAGCTGGTAGGTCTACTGGTGACATAATTATGCTTTCTTTACACTGCCTGGCATTTTAAATAACCCAAGAAAAAAAGAATGCAACAACTGAGGATAAGCTAAATGGGAACTCAATTTAGTCAATGACGAAACGCTAGATGTCACTGGCGCTAGTGAGTTGCACTAGAGCCAGTTTCCACTCTTGCAAGGTTAATATTTTTGGTCGAGACCTAGAAGCTATGAGGCTTGTCAAACAGGTAGGAGGTTCTTGGTTCGAGTTTCTGGTTCGAAGAGGTTCTTGGTTCTCCACTAATTACATATTTCTACTCTTAAATAGGTTTTCCATATTTTATTGCTCATGTGTCGGGCCTGTACGTACGTGGGGTGAACAAATAGTAAAAAATCTGATAGACACCCCTTTAAAGCATCTCGGAAACCTAGGTGTGGAAACCCCAGAAGTAGATACTGGGACGAACAAAATTATACACAAATTACATCCTCACAATAAAACGCAGAATTATTAAAGTACTGAAGAGATCAAAGTAAAATCGTATTTTGCCCTCCCTCCTGTGGGTACATTTTAGGTCTATTCATATCAAGAAAAATGGATTTTCTAAATTTCTTCTTTTTCTTTTTCAAATTTGTGAAGTTTTTAGGGTAGTACCACATTTTCGCCTGTTGCCACGTTGAACTGCGAAAATAAATAAGCAAAACTAATTCGTCAAACTCGACAACTGTTTTGTCCGAAAAAAAATTCCAAAAGACAACTACATCTTCAAAGGTCCCATATAGTTTTAGCTTATTTTTCACCGTTTTTTTCCACTTTCATTTGGACTGCATGTGAAGGTCTTTTTCATTGAGAACTCAATTACTGATTTTTCATAATTTTTAACGCATATATGGTTGTGCAAATTTCCACTTAACCAATTCAGTCAGACTTGATTTCCACTGTCTTTGATACTTTAAAACTGTAAAATTACTCTAGCTGCTGCGCAAGGATCCCTGAACATTTTAGGGTAATTAGAGGAAGGTCTTGGGTTGAAAAAAATACCAAATTTCGTCTACAAGTGTTTATTGTTGGAATTCATCTACAAGAGAAAATTGACTCAGTAAAAAAATTTCACCAATTAGCATAGGTTAAGAGTTACTAGCAAGCTAATGAACTAAAATATTTCGATAGAAAACCTATTGTTCAAATATAATGTCAGAACAGGAAGATCAGATTTTGTTAGTTTGGGTTTCCCAAATACTGTTGGCAAGTATTCAAGCGGGTATGTGCATTTTGAACAATAACTACTCGTTTGGCAGAACTTTTCTCTAGGCAAAACTGAATTTCTTTGATCTATAATCTCATTTTTCTTATTTTAATGAGTGATGGAAATCAGGCTATCAGGATTATATCTTATTTTCTGTAATTAAGCAGCCATTTAATTGAACCATTCAGAGGCCAATTCCATCAAGCCTTCACAAAAAGAAAAAAAAGTCAGAACCCACATTTCGATATACCAACCACGGTTGTCACCTAGTGAAAAAACAATAGATTTTATTGATTTTTTGGCTGATTTATTGATTATCTTTAATAATCTAGTAATTTATGTGCTGATTTATTAATTTTTGTTTGGGCAAAAAATGACTACAAATAGTGATAACTCACTTGGGTGGCAAATCTGAGTGATGGAAATCATGCTATCAAGATTAAATCTTATTTTCTATAATTAAGCTGCCATTAGTAACCATTTATTTGACGCAGCCATTTTATTGAACCATTCAGAAGCCAATTAGATTAAATCTTCACAAAAAGAAAAAAAAAATCGACACCCACATTTCGATGTACCAACCAGGGTTGTCACCTAGTGAAAAAAAACACTAGATTTTATTGATTTTTTGGTTGATTTAGTGATTATCTCTAATAATCTAGTGATTTATGTGCTGATTTATTAATTTTTGTTTGGGCAAAAAATGACTACAAATAGTGATAACTCACTTGGGTGGCAAATCTGAGTAATGGAAATCATGCTATCAAGATTAAATCTTATTTTCTATAATTAAGCTGCCATTAGTAACTATTTATTTGAAGCAGCCATTTAATTGAACCATTCAGAGGCCAATTCCATCAAGCATTCACTAAAAAAAAAAAAAAAAAAAAAAATCAGAACCCACATTTCGATGTACCAACCAGGGTTGTCACCTAGTGAAAAAAAACACTAGATTTTAGTAATTTTTTGGTTGATTTAGTGATTATCTCTAATACTCTAGTGATTTATGTGCTGATTTATTAATTTTTTAGGCAAAAATGACAACAAATAGTGATAACTCACTTGGGGTGGCAAATCTGAGTAATGGAAATCATGCTATCAAGATTAAATCTTATTTTCTATAATTAAGCTGCCATTAGTAACCATTTATTTGAAGCAGCTATTTAATTGAACCATTCAGAGGCCAATTAGATTAAATCTTCACACACAAAAAAAATTCAAATCCCATATTTACTACTGTTTTGTATCAACCAGGGTTGCCACCCGATGAAAAAAAAACCACTAGACTAGATTGATTTTTTGGCTGATTTAGTGATTTTCTTCAATAGTCCAGTGATTTATGTGCTGATTTATTAATTTTTTGTTTAGTTGATAATAAAAATCACTAGAAATAATGATAAATCATTAGGAATGGCAACTCTGGTACCAACTCTCACGGCTATGGTGAGACTATCTGTCAGGAAATATATGGTATATTGTATACATATATTATCTAAATAGCATCCTGAGAGATGGTGCACCTGAACACAAGTGCATCCCTTGCCCCCTGGCTATGCTTCTGCATTTGTTTAATGGAAAAGCTGTCCATAATTTTTTGTTGTGCTTATGTGCTTGGAGCCACCGTATATGTTAGGCATCAGGGCATGCCGTCCCGAGTGGACTTAGCCAAATTGATTCCTAAGAAATAGTTGAATTCGACGACTGAAAAGTTTTTTTTTCACTTTTTGGTTAAAATCCTTCTTTTTTAATATTCTTGTTATTACGAGTTCATGAAGCATAAAATTCTATATAAAGCTTGAGTCTACTTTTCACTACCTACGTTACGGACAAAATTCGCTCCGTAAGATTGCATAAAATTCTATAAATGAATTTTATGTAAAAAAAATGTGTTTACATAATTTTTGTGAATGAATTTTTTAATTTTTTTTTTTTATGATTTTTTTTTCATACAATTCTATATAAAGCTTGAGTTTACTTTGCACTACCTACGTTACAGACAAAATTCGCTCTGTAAGATTACATAACGACTTGACTTGATTTCGGCTCGCTTTTGAGTCTGACTCGTCCTGGTTAGATAACGGACATGACATCCTGGTTTGATTTCCCCAAATTGCAGTGGTGTCATTTGGAAGGGGTAGGGAGAAAGTCCCCTTAAAACACCCCGTTTGTTTGGGATCTCGCTATGATTGCGTTATATTTCTTTCGTCCAGATAATATTCGCCAAATTGGCTTCTCAAAATTTTTCAATTCGACGAAGAAGAAGTTTTTCTTTGTCATTTCTTGGTATAAACCCTTTTTTAATCTTTATTATTGTACAAAGCTATCAGTCAATCATTTGCTTAACCCTAAAAAAACAAAACACTAGATCTACATTGCTAAGATAACGTGATGTTTTGCAGTAGCCTTCGGTTGGCTTCGTCGGTAAAGTGTTGCGGGAGCAACATTTTAGTTCCAAAAGCACAACCGCTAATCTCTCTCTTAGTATCTGTTTTTTTTTTTTATAGAAAGGTGTTACTTATGTAGTTATTAGACTACCAAAGAGAAACAAAGAGGTCGCTTTCTTGAGATTCTGTGGTAATTTCATTTGTTTATGTTTTGTATATGTTTATGTTTTGTACAGATTGTTGTCAGCCAATCATTTTACTTCTTAAAGAATATGTTCCCTCTAGAAATAAAGATTTTGCAGTACGCCTACATTTATAACTTGTACCAAAAGGACATCTATAATCATATCGTTGGATTCCTTCGTCTCAGTTCTATCTATTCACCGAGCCAGAAATATGATTGTGGTTCAATCCCGCTTTCTAGGGCTATAATGAGAAAAAGTTTGAGATGGCTAGGGCACATTCTGTGGATGAAAAAGGACAGATTGCCAAAGATTGTCCTTTTCGGCCAACCATTTAGGGCCAAACGGAAAGGAGGTCGTCCGCGATTGGTGTGGAAGGATGTCGCGAAGAAGATTTAAGGGAAGTTGGAACTTCCTGGGAGGGTGTAAAGAGGGAGGTTTTGAATAGAATCGGACGAAGGAGGAGCGTGTGTAGCTGTGTTGGCCTCAGGCAACCTGGTGCTGCGGTGAGTTGTTAGTAGTAGTAATTGTGGTAGTAGTCGTAGAATTAGGATCCCTGATCAGGATCACGAATGTTTTTAAACGTTCGTGATAACGAACTGTTAGTAAGGAACGACTTGAGCCACCTAGAAGCTGGAGGTTAGAGTTACCCATTAAAGGTTACGAGCAAGAGAAAAAACTTGCGCAATTTTTGAAAAGGGGCAAAACTCCCACGAAAGAGTAAGTGATATGACGAATTTTGACGAGCTTGGAAAGAAAGCAAATGGTTAAATTCCACCTGATTGGTGTTCTGGGTAAAATTTTAAGCTAATGACTGGGAAATTTCTTAGTCACAATTTTTTGTGACGAAGGCTTTGTTACCTTCATTGGAAACTTTGTTTAACATTTGGGCAATATTAAAGAAGGAAATTTACATCAAGACTTTGAATGAACTTTGTCAGTAAACTCTCTCTGAAAACAATCTAGTGAATAATCAAGAAGTTCATTACTTTGTGAATAAACCGAAAAACTATTTATTTTGTTGTCAATTAATATGCTAGTTTCAATTTTATTATTTTAGTATTTTTACTGAAGACGGTCGTTGTATATGTGATCGAAATATCTGGACTTTTGTACCTGTTTTTTTTTAATGTCTAAATAAATGGCAAATGAAACTCAGAGAGGAAAGAAAATAACAAAATGAAAAATAAAATAAAAAAAGGTGAAAACACGAGGATTGTGTCAGCCAGCGGCGAACCATAAAGAAGAAAAAATAAACAAATATTTCGACAAGGACCTCCGCCGAATCGTCCTCAGTGCTAAACAAAAAAGAAAGCAAAGAAAAAGAAACCAACGAAAATCGAACCTTTCGAAGTTTACTTGACAACGACAGAACAAAAACGAAATAAATGGATTTATCCCCGTTTGAAAGTTTATTTGTTCGCCATAGAACGGCAGTGTGGTCTAAGAAAACTAGACAAAATTAAAGGTGTTACGTCGAAAATGCAATTTTTTTTACATGTAAACACTGTTTAAAGCATTAACTGACTTAGAAATCTTAAATTAATAAACTATTTTTACTTATTTACTAATGTTTTAATTTTCAATTATTTAATTTCTTTAATTTTTCTATTTTTTACTTATTTACACATAATTTTAACTTATAAATATTAGACATATAAATATCAAAATTTAAAAGTATTTCAAGCCAAGGTAAATGCATTTTCAGGGATTTACAATTATGTTTGAATTAAGTAATTAACATATTTTCAGTAGAAATGGAGCATGTATTACCATTTCATAGTAATCTTTACTTAATGAGCGTAATACAACTATTTCACGTAATTTTGTTGCTAGCAGTATATTTGTTATAACTATTTCAAGGTAATATTTACGAATGCACTCAAAAAACAAATTTTGTTTTTTAGGTTGATGTTTATTGCCGACAGCTCAAAAGTTCTTCGTGCCAACATGGACGGCTCAAAATTACGGCCTATCATATCAGAATCAGTTTACAAAGCAAATGGTGTCGCTGTTGACCTTCCTTCAAAAAGGGTTTATTGGTGCGACTCACTGCTAGATTATATTGAAAGCGCTGACTACGATGGAAAGTCTAGATTTCTTGTTGTTCGAGGTATAGTTTTAAGCACTACTACTCTACTATTATTTACAACTGAGGACCAACATAGGCCAACATAGGCCAACATAGGACCAACATAGGGCTGCGTTTTATTTAACACTACGCCAGACAAGACTCAGCTGTCTATGAACCCAGTGGGGTCCGTTCACGAAAATTTAGGGGGGGGGGGGGACAATACATTTTTCAATATCTAGAGTTTTATTTTATTATTTTTGAGTGAAAATATTAAGAATAAGGTTTGTTCCTGTTAAAATGCCCCCAAAATGTGTTATTTCAAGTTTACAGGGGGCACAGGCAATATAGGGACACAGGATCCTTTCTCCGTCCCCTCTTAACTGCCGCTACTACATGCACTTCCTCACCATAATTTCCCTTTCATGAAATTCTCATTTCCTTTAAATTTTCTTTTATTGCCTCTTCTGACCCCAAGGACGACTTGCTTTTCGTTTGACACTAGACAGATTGCCTAAAACCACAGTTTATGGTAACCTCATACCTCATGTTTTTACACATGAATTATCCACCTTAACCTTTCTTTCATTATAGCCCTAGAAAATGAGATTGAACCACGTGCTTTTCGAATATTGTTTGAATATTTGATTGTAGAAATCAATGAGATGTTATATTACAAGACATTTCTAATAGAGAGGAATGAATATCTTAAAAAATGTTTTGGGTTTTTCGACTGTTATTGACAAGTAACTGTATGTATAAAAAAGTTTTTTTCGGGAAAAATAATACTATTGTCACAGCCTCTATTTTCTAACTATTTGAACGCTGAAGAAATCGGGTATTTACATTCGGGTATATACTACTGCTACAACTAAAAACTCACCGCAACACCAAGCCGCCTGAGGCCAACACAGCTACGCACGCTCCTCCACCCTATTCTATTCAAAGCCTCCCTCTTTACACCCTCCCAGGAAGTTCCCATTCGGTTTAAATCTTTCTTCATGACATCCTCCCACCCCAACTGCGGACGAGCTGCTTTCCATTTAGCGCTAGACGGCTGGCCGAAAAGGACAATCTTTCACAATCTGTCATCCTTCATCCGCAGAACGTGCCCTAGTCGTCTCAACATTTCTCTCATTATAGCCCTAGAAAGTGGGATAGAACCACACTTCTCTTACAGCCTACTGTTCTAAATACGATCAGTCAGCCGGTTACCCAGAACAATCCGTAGGCAATCTCGCTGGAAAACATCTAGCAAATCTTCATCCGCTTTTCAGAGTGCCCAAGCTCCAGAGCCATATTTGACCACTGTCATCGCTGTAGCTTTTTATATCCTAATCTTGGTTTGCAGACTTACCTTCCTATTCTTCCAAACTTCTTTAAATGTGAAAAAAACTCCCTGAACCTAGGCTATTCTTCTTTTAACATCTTCACTGCTCCCACCGTCATTACTAATAATACTACCAAGGTAAGTGAAGCTGTCCACCTAATCAATATTTTCGTTACCCAACATCACCTTTTCATCTTTACTTATTCCTACCCTTAGTGACTTAGTCTTCTTAACATTTATTTTCAAACCAATTCTAGCACCCTGAACTCGCAAAACCTCTAAAACTTCATTCATTTTGCTCACACTTTCATCTAGACTGCTTAAATCATCAACATAATCTAAGTCCAGGAGAGTTTTTCCTCCCATTTGATTCCGTGGTCTCCCACTGTCTTTCCTTTGCTTCTTAAGACAAAATCCATCAAAAGGGGAAAGAACACAAACCTGCTTAACTCCAGAATTAATACGAAACCGGCTGCTAACCTAATTTCCTACCTTAACCGGAGCAGTGTTATTCTCGTACATAGCACTAATCACTTTAATGTATTTGTCTGGTATAACATACAAGGATAAAGCCTTTTCCAAAGCTCTTCTACCGACAGAGTCGAACACTTGCTTATAATCTATAAAACTGAGGACCAAGGGTGTTTGATAACTCAGGCACTTAAGAATTATTAACTTAGGAGTGAAAATTTGGTCGACCCATCCTCTATCTTTTCTAAAGCCGCACTGTTCTTCTCTTAAAACTATGTCTACAACATCTCTTAGTCTAAAAAGTATCATATTACTAAGTAATTGGCTACCTACAGAGACCAGACTAATTCCTCAATAATTACCACACTCACTCTTATCACCTTTCATATACAGGGGTTTAATTAAGGTTTTCTAAAAATCGTTAGGTACTTCCCCCTTTTCAAATTCACATTCATAATCTTCAGTAACTTATTTCTAACCTCAGAACAGCCATATTTAAGAAACTCATTTACCACCCTATCAGCACCTGGAGCCTTGTTATTTTTTAATTCTTTTAGTACTATCACGGGAAGCGTCGTGCCCCCAACCACGCACTGCACTCCCGGCCGAAGGCATTGAATCAGGAGATCGCTACGCCTGCGCAATGCAGACCTTTGGCCTGCATGCGAAAAAAGTTTAAAAAAGTTTTAGTACTATCGGTAATTCTTCCTCACTAAACAAATCTTTCTTTACATCCCAAGGTATTACAAACTTTTTCATTTTCCTCTATATCTTTTCCTGCAACTCTATCTCGGTTTAGCATATTCTCAACATGTTCAGCCCATCTCTCTTTAACTCGTTCCTTATCACTAATTGTGACCCCATTCCTATCTTTAACTGGGACAAGTCCAGATTGACTACTTTCTCTCAATTTATTAACGTGTCAGTATAATATTCTACTATTTTGCCGTCTAGCTGCATCTTCTAGATCCTCGACAATTTTATCCAATGCCTCCACTTCACACTTCCTTAGTTCATATTTTAATGCTTTCTCTACTTTCTTTACATTCCTTTTGTTTTCATATGATCTATCACTCAGATAATTCTTGTACAAGCCCTTCTCTTCTATATTAAACATAAAGCTTTTTCACTAATATTCCTAACTAAGGTCCTAAATTTCTTCCCTAAGACACGATTTGCAACTTCGCAAATGATTTTCCTAAAATTATTCCATCCATCTTGCACATTGTCAAATTTTAAACTTTTTAGTTTAGTTTTCAACTGTTCTTGGAAATTTTCTCTCAAATTATCATCCAGGAGTCTACCAACATCATAGCTTCCCGGAAGGTAGTTACCCTTCCGAAGTTTCAATTTTAAATTAGCCCTAGACACTACCAGATGGTGATCAGTACTTTTAGCAACAATAGCAGCACCCCTATATACAATCGACACAATGGTTTCAGGTTTATTTTTTCAGGTTCATCTATTATTCTGTCATAAATACACACAAATACATAGCGGAGAGACAAGCTCGCTTTGCATCGATAGAAATAAAACAGTAAAAAAATGAATGGATCCTCAATGAAAAATGAAAGACTTTGCAAACCAAAATAAGATAAAAGAAAAAATAAGGTTAATCACTTGCCGCGCCATAGCAGACATCCCATCCGACGGTACCGAAAATGCATTCTGAACCAGCAATGGGACAATAAGAGGGATACCAAGAACCGAGAGGAACCCAATAAACAAAATGAAAATAATATTTAACTAGTAACTATCCAAAGGGAATTATTCTTAAAAATTCTAAACGATACATCAGAATCGAAAGTAGACTCATATCGGTCCATGTAACAATTACACTATCCCGTAAAGAGATGAGTTGAAGCGCGGACTACGAATGGCACAAAATGTCACAAACCTCATTTTTGATTACCGTAATCGTGTTAAAAGTGGTAATAGTAGTGCCACTTAGTAGCAGGTCGGGTGCCACTTTAAAAATAGGTTATGGGGCCTAGTCTCTGAAACTGATGCTCATATCCCAAACCTAACTCGTGCATCAA
This sequence comes from Artemia sinica, assembly GCA_027921565.1. Lineage (NCBI taxonomy): Eukaryota > Metazoa > Arthropoda > Branchiopoda > Anostraca > Artemiidae > Artemia > Artemia sinica. Next base: position 51,509,402 of record CM051266.1, on the reverse strand, counting down.
TTAGCTCAAACTGTTTTCTCTTATCTATTTCACCTTTCAATATATTCAAAGCTTTGGGGTTCTTATAAAGCTCTTCACACCTCCTTTTCAGAAATCAGCTCGCTTTTACTTTTCTTTGATGCCTAATTAAACCCTTTGCATAAGTGACTCTCCCTCTTTCTGTAAATTGAATGAAGAAAACGAAACTTCCATTTTAGCATTTTTACTTCTATGTACTACTTATAACTTTTTAAATTATTTTAATTTCTTAGCGTTAGGTTTATTTTCAGATACTGAAGAATCCTTTCTGCTTACTTCTGCTTACTTTCTGCTTACTTTTCATGGCATTAAACATTAAAAACCTTCCTTACACAAACAACTGATTGCAAATCAATAAAAAAAAAACTACTTTTTAGTATTTTTACTTTCGTTAACTATTTACAGTTTTCAAAATTAAATTTGTTTCTTAGTTTACGGTTCACTAGCCTTCTTACTCTCCTGTTCCTTCTTACTGTTCACCTTCTTACTGTTATCGTAGCCTTCTTACTGTTCACCTTCTTACTGTTATCGTAGCCTTCTTACTGTTCACCTTCTTACTGTTACATATTAAACACATATCTAACCTTAAATGATTGTAAATTGATAAGAAACGATATCTACTTTTTAGCCTTCTTACTGTTCACCTTCTTACTGTTATCGTAGCTTTCTTACTGTTCACCTTCTTACCGTTGCATATTAAACACATATCTAACCTTAAATGATTGTAAATTGATAAGAACCGATATCTACTTTTTAGCCTTCTTACTGTTCACCTTCTTACTGTTATCGTAGCTTTCTTACTGTTCACCTTCTTACCGTTGCATATTAAACACATATCTAACCTTAAATGATTGTAAATTGATAAGAACCGATATCTACTTTTTAGCCTTCTTACTGTTCACCTTCTTACTGTTATCGTAGCTTTCTTACTGTTCACCTTCTTACCGTTGCATATTAAACACATATCTAACCTTAAATGATTGTAAATTGATAAGAACCGATATCTACTTTTTAGCCTTCTTACTGTTCACCTTCTTACTGTTATCGTAGCCTTCTTACTGTTCACCTTCTTACTGTTGTCCTAGCCTTCTTACTGTTCACCTTCTTACTGTTGTCGTAGTCTTCTTACTGTTCACGGCATTTAATATTACGCTCTTACAGTTGCCGCAGTCAAGGGAATACAGTGGTGTTAAGTAATATGGAAATAGGACAATGTTTTAGAATTTTTTTTATATACGTATCGACGAAATTAGTAAACACGAGTTAAAATCTAAAGAAATACTTCATAACAGTAATTCCACAGAAAACTTTAATATAGGCTACCCAAGAGTTGCAAAGGGGTAGAACTAATTTTTTCCCAGGGTGAAAGGAGTTGATTGGACTGCCTAGTTTTTCCTACTCCCCTATTGTTTTACTTTTTCTTCCATTGCACTTTTTCTTTTTAGGCGCTACAAACGTACCAGCTCCAACGCGTTTAGCTGTCTTTGAGAGAAGTGTCTTTTGGGCGGATGCAACGAAACAGGGTATTATGTCAGTTGATAAATATGCTGGCCCTGACTCCATCAAGAATCTTTACAGAATGAGGAACATAACTCGTGAACCAAGAGCTGTGCGAGCACTTCATTCTGTTATGCAACCTGAGGGTAAGCCATACTTTTGTTATCAACTTGAATGTTAGTCTTCTTTTCATTATATTCTTTCTTTTAGTTTCATAGTTTTCCTTCTGTTTTTTCTCTTTTATTCTTTTTCCAGATCCTTACGGTAAGTTCAGTTTTTCTTCTAAACATCAGTTGAACTTCTTTCTTAGTTTTTCTTCTTTCATTAGTTTTTACTTTTTTCTTTCGTTTCATAGTTTACCTACTCCTTTCTTATCTTTTTCATCTTTTTCTGCAACTTCAAAGTGAATCCGCTTTTCCTTCAAAGTTTTTGTTGAACTTCTTTCTTTATGTATCTTCTTTCTTTTAGTTTCAGACTCTACCTTGTCGTTTTTTATCTTTTCCTTTCCCTGCAACCCCCAGACAAGTCCAGTTTTCCTTCTAAAGTTCAGTTAAACATCTTTCTCTGCTTTCTCTTCTTTCTTTTAGTTTAATAGTTTGTCTTCTTTTTTCATCTTTTGCTTTTTTATGTTTTTTTTTTTTCCATCTTTTTTTTGCAATCTCAGGACAAGACCAGTTTCCATCTAAACTTCAGTTTAACGTTTTTCTTTTGTTTATCTAGTTTCTTCTTCTTTATCTAGTATCTAGTTTCATAGTGTATCTTATCTTCTATTTTTGTTTAACGCTGTTGAAAATGTGGCCCTGCTCCAAAAAGCTTCACAATTTTGAAATAACCATAAAAAAATCTTGAAAAACCCTGGTTTTCATATAAGAATAAACCTAAGATGGGTCTAGGGAAAAGGGTGTTTTATTTTGATGTCCTTGGATTTAAAGTGTCATTTTTTTAACATTATATATGTTTTGTAAGCGATAGTTTTTTACCTTGAGGACAATTTTGAAATACTTTGGGGTAGAGTGGCACCTATCAATTCAGTCAGACTTGGTTGGTGAAATTCTCTTGACTCTAGAAGGGGTCAGCACTATATGTTGATTAGTCTCCCATCAATAGCATTTCTCCATCCTCTGCAACCATTAGTATCCCATTCTTCCATCATCAGCAGGATTTTCGTAACTTTTGGAATTAAAATTTCCTCAGTACATTTTGAAAAGGAACTTCATTTCCAGCAAAAGACATAGACTTTAAAAATTTAGTATTCATTCGTCCTTGATTTCGTTAACTAAAAAAAAAAAAAAAAAAAAACTCAACGAGTGATGATGATGAAGAAAAGGGAAATAAAAATTTATTTCGAATGGTAAGGGTCAACTTGAATAAGTTCAATTTGTTACAAATTATCTGGTTCGACACACGCTATATGCCAAAATTCTAGCCGTTGAATTTCGGCAATTAAACCCACAACACAACTTTTAGGCTCTACCACATTGCAAGCAAAAGTGTCAATATTTCTATTGACAACATATATAAATAAATATTTAATTTGGTAAAATAATTTCAAGTTTATTATATTATGAAAAATCCATAAAAAAAAATATGGACAATAACCTAATTAAAATATGGAGCAAAATTATCCCTCTAAATGAAACTAGTGAAGAAGCAATATACATATCGGAACAATTTTTTTTTGTCTCAACGATTTAATAAGAATAAAAATATTTTAGCAAATACGATCAAGGTTGCTATAGTAGCCTGATGAAATTGGAAGTCTAATAATAATGATAGGAGTAGGTAGGAGAGATATTGTTTTTGTCCAACCTTTATGTTAATGGTGCAGTCCAAATTCTTATGAATGGCGAACTAATTGCGAGGCTAGGGGATATGTATTCCATGCAGGATATAGTTTCCCGTCCTGGCTGTCAGACCTGTCCATCCTGGGTGAATTGTTGGCCCGCCGGACTCACAAGTGAAGGGTCGCTGGTTTAAGTCTTGGTGGTGAATATTGTTTTGTTTTGGCCTAAGGCTATTAGCGTTTCTGTGGCATATAAGCCAAAAGTCTACGTAGCTCCAAATAGGCTCTTAGAAAAATCTAGGGGAAAAAACTGGAAGTGTAGAATGAGTTGCCCCAACTACGCCAAAAATTGTCAGAAATCTAGAGATACGAAGAGGGAGCATCGACCGGAAATCTCCCTTAACATGATCAGAAATAAACTCAATGGCTAAAGCTCAAATACGGCCAATCAAAAGGTGGCTAATATAAGAGCTGTTCAATTACGCTCCATGGTATATAAGTCACCGGTAAGGCCCGAATGAATTGGCCACTGATAAGATTAATTAATTTAAGATTGAATAATTAATGAATTATGATTAATTTGACTTTGGGCTCTCATAGCTCAGACTCATTTTCAATCGTATATTTTCCTCGAAGGCTCCACTTTTGGTCTATAGCTCAGAATGATTTATGTGCTTGTCTGTTTTTATGAATAAATGATATAGTATATCTTCCCCAGTTTTGTACTGATTCTCGTATTTTTAGTTCCAAACCCTTGTGCCCCAAACAATGGAGGGTGTCAACATATGTGCATTGTTACACAGAGTGCTAGTGGCGGAGAACTTGGATTTCGATGTGCATGCAACACTGGCTACCGGCTACAAGATGACCAAAAATGGTGTGCTCGTAAGTGTGCTTTCTCGTGTTTCCTCGTGTTGCTCGTAAGTGTGTATGTCACGTGTTTCCTCGTTCGTTGGAAGCCCAGAAGAAGGAATTCTTTCAGAAAATTTGTATTATCTTCATTATTGTACATAAAAGCTCTGCTTTCGTATCAAAGAATACTGATTTGAAAGAAAAATGATAAGAGAGAAAGTAGTAAAGGAAGAAAGAGAAAGAGGAGTAATAAGAGGGGAAACATTTCTGAGAGAAAAAAAAAACAGCACCATAAAAGCAAGGGCATATCCAGGGTTTGTCTTCGGGGTAGGTGGATTTTCGTTGGGGGGAGGGGGAACTTTACCAAACGCATCAAACATTTTTCTGTATGTATTTTGTTACTTTTTTACGAGTTGTACAAAAATTTTTAGATGGGGGGGGGGACTGTTCAAACCTAATAACCCTCTCCCTGAATATGGCCTTTTTGCACTACGTACGTAATTTCCTATGCTAAGTAGATCAGTTTCGTTTCTTTAAGCTTGAACTTTCACGTTTATTCAGGTCTTTCCACACTATGCTAATGTAAAAATCTGTAAAACCATCTTGATCATCTAACATCGTCTAACATCACAACAATCATCATCAGCAATCTATTAAAAAATTTGAAATTTGGAATGGAGATGAACATTCAAGTTGTGATCTTATAGTTTTTCCGTAAAGATAGCTTGTAATGAAAAGGCTTTCTAGGAAATTTTTAAAATTTATTTTCATTATCTATTCATTGCTCATTCAGAAATTCCCCTTTATTGTTATTGTTTTCCCCCTTTATTATTGTTATTCCCCTTTATTGTTTATTGTTACTCTATTAACTTTTCTAATAACGTAGCATAATTTAACGTAACGTAAATCTATGTCAGTTTCCGTAACATAACATAAAGGTAACTCAAAGTTTTTTTGAGGGCGTCTCTACTTTGAACGGTCTACTTTCTTCATAAAATTACAGAACGTACCATAAGGTCTTAAGTTAAGCTAATGTAAAAGGTCCTGCATCGTAGTGTGTGAAAGCACCATTACCCGTAAAAAAGGTAAATCTCAATATAAAACGTAAATGACGATGAATGCCACACTACCTTTTATCATAGAAAAACAAGGAGTTGTGTGGAATGAGGGCTTTTCTGAAAACTTTGAGTAACTATTTCTGTTATATGACGAATGCTCGTTTTCAACAAAATAGAAAAGACTGAAAATTCATAACTCACGGTTAAAATTTTCGATAAAATTGTAAACTATTAAACATCAGAATCAAAATTAAGGGACCCTTAGCTTCATTACTTCACCAAAGTTCAGATAAGTCTTAACTGAACCAGGGGGTCAATTAAAGGGTAGGGAATGGGGGGGGGGAGGGTAATTGCTTCGCCAGAGATGAAAGGATGATGTATTTTTCTTTGGGGGGGGGGGTGCAAAAAACTTTAAAAAGAGCGTTAAAAATTTGTTTGTATGCATTTTGTTACGTTTTTACGAGTCGGACAAAAATTTCGGGCGGTTGGGGGTAAACGCCCTGACTGCCCTGGATGCATCTCTCATCAACGCGTATATTAAATATTGAAGATATCTGGTCTCGTTTGAATAGCTCAATTTTAAAATACTATATAAATTTTGTCCAGGAAGTGATTGTTACCCAAGGATACCCCAAATTACCCTAAAGGAGGTTCAAGGCCGATCTTATGCAAGGAAACCCCCCAAGCGCTTTTTGAGCTGGCATGGTTATTCTGTTTTGCAGTTTTCTCTATTTTTACTAGGTTATGATTTTTTTTTATTGGAGGAAATAGATCCAACTCTTATTATGCGTAGGATTGTGGTGGCCCCCGATGATTCTTTTAAGGTAGGAGGGTAAAGATCGAGACAAATGCATCCTTACTATGCAGCTCCTCTCCTATATGCAGGTACAATTATTAGCCCCTCTTACCACCATTGTTTTCGTTATTTTTATCATTTTCTATAACTTTTATCATTTTCATTATTTTTTGTTTTTATCATTATTATCAATTTCTTTGTTTTTAGTGGTGGACGAGTTTTTAATATGCTTCCATTTTTATCATATTCATCATTTTTCGTTTTTTTTATCATTATTATCAATTTCTTTCTTTTTAGCGGTGGACGAGTTTTTAATGTACTTCCATTTTTATCATTTTCTATCATTTTTATCATTTTCATTATTTTTTGTTTTTATCATTATTATCAATTTCTTTGTTTTTAGTGGTGGACGAGTTTTTAATATGCTTCCATTTTTATCATTTTCTATAATTTTTATCATTTTCATCATTTTATGTTTTTATCATTATTATCAATTTCTTTCTTTTTAGCGGTGGACGAGTTTTTAATGTACTCCCAGCAGAAGTTTATTAAAGGGCGTGTGATCCTACCTGTTCACGACACGTTCGATGATGCAATTTCTCCCATAGTATCTCGAACTGCTCGGTTTGTTGGGCTTGATTTCGATTTTTATGATGATTGGATTACTACTCTGATGTAATTTTGGATGTTATCTACAGGGTAAAAAGGAATGGAACAGGTTGGTGACTTTTTTCTCTTTTCTAATCCATTTCAGTCTTTTATATTTTGTTATTCTATAACCTTTTTTTTACAATCTAATACAATAGTGTATCCAGAATAACCTTTTTTTACAGTCTAATACAATAGTGTAATGTTATTTCTCTTTTCGTTGCAGAAATTAACGATTAACAATTGCATCAAATGAAAATTAAATTTAAAATTATTTAAAAATAATATAATTAACAATTAATTTTAATTGATAAATAAAAAATTAGTAATAATAGATAAGAAATTTATCTATTTCTTTAATTTTAATTTATTTAATTAAAATAATTTAATAATTAGCTTAGATTAAGTAGGCTACTATAGGAATTAATTAATTAAACATAATTAATTAATCATAATAGTTAAACATTGAAAATGTGGAATTTGGATGAAAATACAAGTTCTGATCGAACCTGAAAGGCATTCTAGAAAAAAAAATATTAATTCATTTTCAAAATTTGACGCTGCCTATGGAACGGAATATGCTCCGGGCGATCACATAATATAATGTTTGCTAGCTTGTATAACATATTTGCTATATAACGCTCATATAAAGTATAATATAACGCTTACTAGCTAAAGTCATGAGTTTTGCTAGCGTGAGAGGTTCTGCGACGTAGTCTCAAAGCACCATTATCACCAAAATCAGGAAGCAAAAGCTTTTGAGGTTTAATATATGGGTTATTTTAGTTCTGTGGAAAGCGGAACATATATTAATTAAGGATCATATTTAGTATGTTCTGCAATTTTTTGCAACTTTTCTATGCAAATTTCAGCTCGAGAAAGCATCTGTAACTTTAACTCTATTGATTGCGAAACACATGTCAACTAAGGGCAATAATTCTTATGTTCTGGTATGTTGCTATGTTTCAATGGGATATTTATTTCTTGTGCAGTAGCTAAACAACTTCATTTTTTAGAAAACTTTAGTGAGTTTTAGTTTAGTTTTAATTTTCGCTCGAAAAAAGTATTTGTAATTTTAATTCTGTGCATCAAAGAACGTACGTGAAATAACTGTAATATTTGGTACGTCCAAACATTTTCTTTTCATGTGAAGTATAATCAAAATTAGTTTAGTTTTTAACTTTAGCTCGAGAAAGCATGTGTAACTTTAACTCTATTGATTGCGAAACACATGTCAACTAAGGGCAATAATTCTTATGTTCTGGTATGTTGCTATGTTTCATTGGGATGTGTCTTCTTTGTGTAACATAAGCTAAATAAATTTATTTTTTTAATTTTAAAAAAAGCACGTGTTGATATAGTTCTGGATACTGTGGAATATATGTTAAATAAGTGCAACCGTTTTGTTTCGTGTGTTTCTTTTCTGCGCAACTCTTACACAATAAGTTTAGTTTCTAATTTGAGATCGAGAAAATATGTGTAAGTTTAATTCCGTATATTGCAGAACATCGCCCAAATAAGGGCATTGTTTTGTATGTTTCACTAATATTGCGGAACTAGTAATGATTGGTATGTTCTGGTTTGTTGGTATGGTATCTTGGTATGTTTTGCTAATATGTTTCTTTTTTGTGGAGCCTTAATTAAATCACTTTACTTTTAATTTTGAGAAATCTCGTGTAAATGTAATTTCGGATATTGCGGAACATATGCTAAATAAGGACAACCGGTTTTGTTCCGTGAGTTTATTTTCCGCGCCACCTTAACACAACGAATTTAGTTTTCAATTTTAGCTTGAGAGAGAATGCGTAACTTTAATTCTGTATATTGCAGAACATGTTCCAATAGAACAAAAGCAGAACAATTAAGGGAATTGCTTTGTATGTTCTAACATCTTGGTATGGTATATTTGTATGTTTCACTAATATGTCTTTTTTTGTGGAACCTTGACTAAATCACTTCACCTTTTAATTTTCAGAAAGCTCGTGTAAGTTTAATTTTGAATATCGTGGAATAAATGTTAAGTAAGGACAAGCGGTTTTGTTCCGCAAGTTTCTTTTGTGCGGAACTCTTACACAACAAATTCAGTTTTTAATTTCAACTCCTGAGAGAATACGTAACTATAATTCTGTCAATTGTAGAACACACTTAAAATACAATGCTTAGTGCGTTCTGTGGCCACTTGTTTTGAGCGTCACTACCCCTATAAAATTTAATTCGCGTTTTAATTTTAGCTCGCGAAAGCGTACTGGCGTCCCAAAATGAAGGCGTTGAAGGCTTGGCTTACGATTTTGCTGGAAAGAACCTTTACTATATTGACAGCCGCAAGGGAACTCTAAATGTTTTAAGTACCCGCAATTCGACCTATAGAAGAACGCTTTTGAAGAATCTTAAGAGGCCTCGAGCACTAGTTGTCCATCCCAACAGAGGGTAAGTTTCAGAGAATTTGCTAAACAGGAATGAAAAGCCTAATGAAATAATAATAATATTATATAGTATAATATGATATTTTAAATAATAAAATTTATTATGTAATAATGAATAAATAAAATAATAATAAACAATGAAATAATAATAATAGTATTATTATGTAGTATAATATAATATTTTATATAATAAAATTTATTATATAATAATGAATAAATAATAATAATAAATAATAATAAACAATGAAATAATAATAATAAAAACCGAAATTAAATTTTCTTCTGTTTTTTGGTGCTGAAGACGACTTGGCGGATATCTAAGCCGAAATATTTGTTTTTATCCTTTTAGCTTCTTTTCTACCCACTGGCTAATATTACCCTCGTTTTTTCGGTTGTTTAATTATATTATTTTTTTTCTTTGTTTGTCATAGGTCATGCATAACCAGTTTGGTCTTAGAATGTATTTTTTAGGAGTTGCTGTTTTTCTGAGAACACTGAGGATGGCCAGGATGCCCTGAAAAACTGTTAGATTGAGCGTCAGATTGAAATTATTATCCATACTGTTGATTCCTATATGAAAATAGTGTCAAAAACAGCAAGAGATATAGTTCCAAAATTCATTATGTGCTTAATTGTCAACAGTAACTATAATGAGAAAAAGGTTGAGATGGCTAGGACACGTTTTACGGATGAAGGATGACAGATTGCCGAAGATTATCCTTTTCGGCCAACCATCTAGCGTTAAAGGGGAAGCAGGTCGTCTGCGGTTGAGGTGGGAGGATGTCGTAAAGAAAGATTAAAGGGAAATTTGAACTTCCAGGGAGGGTGTAAAGAGGGAGGCTTTGCATAGATTAGGACGGAGGAGGAGCATGCGTAGCCATGTTGGCCTCAGGCGGCTTGGTGCTGTGTTGAGTTGTTATTAGTAGCAGTAAAAATCTCATTCAGACTGAAATACCTGCGAAGTTAAATCTTAAAGAGACCACTCTTTACTACAGATTAGTGACTTGAACTTCAATCCTCCCTCTCTAGAAAGGAGACCCATATCCAGTGTACTACAGCTGCTAATAGTTTCACATTCATTATCATTTTTGACGTTATAATACGTCCTAATATGATCCGTATGGTTTATTATTTTCTATCTATAGCTACAGGAACAATGAGACAGAATACCAGATAGAAGTTATTTTTTTACTAGTTGCACGAAAACCAGTAGATTAATTAATTTCCTTTAAAATGAGTTCTTAAACAGCCCTTTATGATGATCCAATACCCCGCTAGCAGTGGAAAATAAATTGGGCCTACAGATATTCCGTAGGCAAAAGAAGTGATTTTTCCTGTTGTTCACCGGATGGACTAAGTTCCTTAGCTTGAACTTGGTCCCTCAAGCTATGAGACTATAAGTTTCTAGTTTAAGGTTTTCAGCCAATGTAATTCTAATGGTCTACTTTATATTTTGATCCGACACCCATCATTAATATCTCATATAACGAATCCCAGGGTATATACGCAAAAGGGATGGGGGGCCTTGTGTACTCCCCTTCCTGAAATGTTGTGCTCGCGTAATTGTTTTCTCTGGGCATACCTGGGTACTGTCACTCTATTTAAAGGCAGTTTTTTTTCGAGGATTTTTTTCTTACCATTTTATTGGGGGAAGGGGGGTGATCATAGTTGCAGCAGAAGCTGCACCCTAGTGAAGAAATTAAAGAAGAGGCGTTGGTTCTCTTATCTCAAATTGCTTCTTTTTATTTCTTAACGTGTTTTGATTTGACAATGTTATATTTATGATCTGTTTAAATTATCATTTTATTCTTTATTAGAGAAGATGTTTTAACTTATTTGGGTACATTTATTTCCTATCAATGTATTGGGATGAAGAAGGAGCGTGTACAGCTGGGTTGACCCTTCAGTGAGTTGTTAGCAGTATTTGTTATCAATTTGATATACCCTGTAGTTATTTTAATAACGGATTCTATTCCAGGTATATCTTCTATTCTGAATGGGACCGACCAGCCAACATTAGTCGGGCATATCTAGATGGCACAAATATCACTGTGTTCAAAAATCTTTTATTGGGCTGGCCCAATGGGTTGGCCATTGACTATACAGCAGACCGTCTATACTGGTGTGATGCCTTACTCGATCATATTCAACATTCAAACTTAGATGGAGGTGATGTTAAAACAATCAGTTCGAGATTGATCAGGCACCCATTTTCACTCGTTGTTTACAAAGGTATATTTCAACTATTATACATTATACCTAATATATACTGCACATATAAGGCCGTATCCAGGGAGGGGGGTTAGGGGGTTTAACCCCCCCCCCCCCGAAATGTTTTTCCGACTCGTAAATACGTAACAAAATGAATATAAACAAATTTTTGATGTGTTTTTTAAAGTTTTTTCTGCAAACAAACCCCCCCCCCCCCCGAACAAATCTTTTTGTAAAACTCCCCGAAAAAAAAAATCCTGGATACGACCTTGTGCACATTTTATACTTATTACACATATTACATAATATTTTCCATCGTTATTTACAACGGTGTCTTCACGTATTAAAAATTATACGTATTATACGCATTATACATTATTTCCCTCGTTCTTTACAAAGGTATATTTCAACTATTATACATTACACTTAATACTGAGAACCGCTGATACTAAGATCCACAGGCCTATCTGATAAGTATTGTTCACTTTTCAAAAGCTATATGATGGTATGGAGAGCTGCGTGCTTGTATGGAGATGGTATGGAAGAGCTGCGTGAGCTGCGCCGCTGCAGCTGCGTGATGGTATGGAGAGCTGCGTCAATGGAAGACGCAGCCCCACATTTTCAGTCAAAGCGGGCGTCCGGCAGTGTTGCGCCGCCGCTCCCGAGCTATTCAACTGCATGCTATAGCCTTAGTCGTGGACACCATTAAAAAAATCGCCAAAGCTTTCCATGTGCTTTCAGAAGAAGCCTCGAAACGTGGTCTGTGGATCAACTGACAGAAAACCCAAGTTATGTCCATCGAGCCCCTACGTCACTTTTTACTGCAGCGTCAGCAGCGTAACAATCTTCTATATTCATATATTTTTAATACGTATATCAGGGGGCTCGCCCCCTAGTCAATACCTTGCTCTTTAAGCTAAAGTTCGAATTTTGTTCCAATTCTTTAAAAATGACCCCTTAATCACAAAGGCCGTTAATTAGAATAAATAGCTCTTATGAAAGTACTAAGCTATCTTTGGCTTAAAGAGCGAGGTATTGACTAGAGGGTGAACTCAATCATACACATAATATTTTCTGTTCGTTTTAAGTTTTGATTTTACTCCTTATTTTCAGTTGGAATTCAGTGCTATTCAACTGCATGATAGACTAAATCATGTCTTGTATGACAAATCGTCTTCAATTTGGTCTCCAGTTTGGAGACCATTTACTTACTGATACTGACTTCGCTGATGCTATAGCCTTAGTCGTGGACACCATTGAAAAAATCGCCAAAGCTTTCCTTGTGCTTTCAGAAGAAGCCTCAAAACGTGGTCTGTGGATCAACTGACAGAAAACCCAAGTTATGTCCATCGAGCCCCTACGTCACTTTTTACTGCAGCGTCAGCAGTTGTTGAAAGGCTGTATAGCATTATGCGAAAACCAAATATAAGCCACTGTGCTAAAATGCGTATTTACAACGCTTCAGTCAGCACCGTGCTGCTGTATAAAGCAGAGACGTGGTCAGCCTCAAAATTTGTCTTCTGCACCGTCGATGTCGCGCGAAAAAAATATCTTCAAAGAATCAAGGGTCTCTTATGGATTGACTTTGTTACCAACCAGATCATTCTGTCACGTACTTCGCAAGCTCCTTTCTCGACGAAGCTTACCCAGCGCACGGTTAGTTTGTACAGCCACCTTCGTGTGCCACATGACGCACCAGCGTGGATCGTGTTTGACTTTGATCCCACCCTGTACGGATGGAAACGTCCCAGAGGACACCTCCTACTAATGGAAAGACAAAGGCAACGAACTCGTTGTCGAAGTGGAATTCCAGTGGAAGAAGCAGCAAACCTGGCAAGCGGTAGATCAGCCTAAAGGAGCCTGGTCTCATCGTTCTGTACATCGTCCTGGCAAGAGCCGTAAGTCAAGACGTCACACTTGACCTGTTCTCGTATGTGAAATTGTAATATTATTTATGAAATAAGTAAATCTATTTGGATTAAATGAAGATTGGAAAAACAAGATTTTTTCCGCTTCCAACACATCCTCTTTGGGAGAATTAATTCTGATAATCCTCTTACATGTTATAAATCTGTCTATTTAACACTATTCGTTTTAAGAAACACCCAACCGAGATTTTTATTTGATTCTACTATTGTGAAGCTTTGCTTGGTGTGATGTGAAGTCTTGTGAAGTCAAATGCTTCATTTCTTAAACCACTTTAAAGACCACCTATATTGAATTCCGATTTTTACGGTTGTTACGGTTTTACACGCTCCGATTTTTACGGTTTTCCAAAATTTATATATTAGAAAAAGAGTGCAAACCTTTAATTTGTGCATTTTTTTTTAATTGGAAGGGTGTGTCGCACTGATTCAAAAAATAAGTTGGAACAGTAAGTAAGAGGCTCAGGGGTATCCGTAACAACCCCTTTATTTCTCATCTCTGCCTAACTTGACTAATAAATGCCGAAGCGGATGAACTTGAATTGTTTTAAGGATAGGAAAATCCTTTGCAAGAAACAATAAAATAGTATAAACAGTAAAAACAGTAAAAATCAAAAGCAGTAATTAAAAATACGAAACTCTCATAAACCAAACACTCTTATAATAAGACAATTGAAGAGAAAATAACTCTTCGCCATAAACTGAAATCTTTTTTGGTGCATATATCTCGCACAAACATGGATTGTTTACTACATCCTAGAAAAATTTTTGCTTCAAAGCTAGCAGTAATTTCTCTTAAAAAACAGCAAAAAACTGTCAAAAAAAAGAAAAAAAACTGTAACACAGCTTTCATTAATTTTTGGAAAACGCAGAATTTCTAGATCCCAACGGCTAGCGTAACCATTTAAAAACTGAAGTAAGACGCGAGATTTTCTAACAAAGTTTGAAAATTTTTAAACGAGATAAATGGAGTTACCCTTTCATCGTTGCTTAGAAAGGGTCCTATTTTAGTTTCAGTGCTTATTTTAAGGTTTGATTGTTATATTATCCTTTGGACTTTTATCTATATTTTTTTAGTGTTTGCACTAAAGACGTTCAAACGGAAGTCTTGACCAAATATGTGCATAATCCTCTTTGTTTTTATCACCGGCTGTCATTATCCTCGTTTCTCTCTTCTTTACGATTATTTCGTTTTAAATGAGGATTGACAATTTAAATAATATTGTTTAGCACAAACTAACATGACAAATCTGCTAAGATTTCTTTTTCGTTTCAGATTTACTTTACATCACAGACTGGCGGCTAGATGGCATTGTACGAATGGATAAACAAACTGGCGCTGGCGAGAAGGTTATCATCCAAGTTCAAGATAACAACAGACTTTATAGCATTAAAGTATTCTCGTACAGAAATCAGCCTATAGTACAAGGCCATCCCTGTGCATTTAGCAATGCTGGATGTCAGAAATTTTGCTTCACCATCCCAGCCAAAACAAACTCATCTGAACTTGTAGGAAAATGTGGCTGCCCTTATGGTGAGATGCTGACAACTGATGAAAAAACGTGCATAGCTGACCCAGCAGCGGAGCCTTTAACCCCTGCATGTCCTAATTCATGGGATTTCACGTGTGAGAATCAGAGATGTATTCCCAAGACATGGGTGTGTGATGGTGATGACGACTGCCTAGATGGCTCTGACGAGGCACAAAATTGCACAAGTAAGTCGTGATTATCTTCATAAATGACAAAGAACGTCAAAATCGTCAAAATAAAACAAAACACTTTCCGTCCGTAAAAAAATGCTTTTCATCCGTGACGCTTTCCCTTTCGTCCGTAACGCTAAACAAAATGCTTTTCGTCCGTGACGTTTTCACTTTCGTCCGTAACGCTAAACAAAACGCTTTTCGTCCGTGACGTTTTCACTTTCGTCCGTAACGCTAAACAAAACGCTTTTCGTCCGTGACGTTTTCACTTTCGTCCGTAACGCTAAACAAAACGCTTTTCGTCCGTGACGTTTTCACTTTCGTCCGTAACGCTAAACAAAACGCTTTTTATCCTTAAAAACTTGACATTTGCCCACTATTGGCAAAGCTCATTGGCTTCATTGTGCCTCAAAACTGCAATTTTCAAAGATTTTCTTTCGGAAGTTTTTAGGGCAGCGCTATATTTTTGTCAGCATTGTTACGTTCAACCGTGAAAACATGAATAGGCAAAACTAATCAGTTAAATTAACAGCGCTTTTTATTTGTAAAAATTCAAACATTAACAATATGTTTATTTCTAAAGATACCTAAGGAAAGCTATGTAAAGATACCTAATTTTCCATAGAAATTGAGTTGATAATTTTTCCGAATTTTTTAAGACATTTGTGGTTGTGTAAATTTCCACTTAGCCAATTCAAACAACTGGATCTCACTTTCACGATTTAGATTTAGTGCTTCTTACCGTAGTTCTAAGATCTACCTTCCTAATCTTCTATAATGTTCTCAACTGCGAAAACCACCCCATATTCGGCATTTTGTAGATTTTTTCTGCACTCACCTTCTTTACTAACAGTTGCAACCAGGGTAAATGGAGCTATTGACTTGGTCAATTTTCTCAGTACCTCATTTAGTCATTTCAGTACCATATAAACAACAATGTCAAAAGGATTGAGAAAAAATTGCCCCTCTCCCCTACGTTAAAAAAAAAGAAATTTTTGCCTCCCTCTCCATTTCCATGAATTGACGTCAGTGAATACACTCAATTAACTCTCGTTTACTGAATTAACTGAATTGACAAAAAAAAAACTCCCGTTTTGATTTATATATACAATCCGTTCTTGTAATCAGGGAATAATCAGATAAACTTGTAGATGTAGCTTGTAGGTGAAATCTACAAGCCTGAATTTAAGAGTCTTATTGATGACAAACTCTACCAGTTGAGCTAACGGGCTGGCCATCTGGTTTTGCGTATTTAATATATTTATATTTAAAAGATATCTTTAATTTCCCTCATTCTCCCCTTGATTTAAAAAAATATATATATCTTCATTAAAAAGCGGCGTTTTCTTGGTATTTTCATTCAAGGTTTAAAAAAATAGTCCTTCCCCTAGATTTTGAAAAAAAGACATTTGCGGATTCCCCTACATTTCCATAAATTTGCGCTGCTGAATTGACTCAATCAAATATGGAAATACGAAAATCCCCTAGATTTTGAAAAAAAGACATTTGCGGATTCCCCTACATTTCCATAAATTTGCGCTGCTGAATTGACTCAATCAAATATGGAAATACGAAAATCCCCTAGATTTTGAAAAAAGACATTTGCGGATTCCCCTACATTTCCATAAATTTGCGCTGCTGAATTGACTCAACCAAATATGGAAACACGAAAAATTTTATTATCCCAGGGATCCATCTGGCCTTGCTATTATTATTTAATTTCTAGTCAATATAAGTAATATTAGGTCAACTACTATATCAAAATGTTAACTTATCTTCAGGATGACTTTTTTCAGGCCATTTTTATTATATGTTTTTTTCTGCTTTATAGAGCCAACATGCTCCGCCGACGAGTTTCGATGCGCTTCTGGGCGGTGCATCCCCTCCTCTTTCCGCTGTGACTCAGATAATGACTGTGGAGACTTTAGTGATGAACAAGGCTGTGGGAATGTTACTTGTGAGTCAACTCAATTTGCATGTGATAATGGACGTTGTATCCCGCAAACTTGGAAGTGTGACTCAGAGAACGATTGTGGTGACGGATCAGACGAGGGAGATTTTTGTTCAGAGAAGACTTGCAGCTATTTCCAGGTAATTAGTCAAAGATCATTAGGGCACAGAGTAATAAATAATAAAGATGCTTTTTAGGGGGGGGGGAGGGTGGTAAAAAAAGTGCAGATTAGATACTAGTTTTGCGTGTTTTCCTCGGAGGTCCTAAGACGTTTTTTGGATAAATTTTTCATTCTTGGTATAAGTCAATTCACCGATGTCTTTAGTTTATAGCACAAATGTCAATTCTTGTGTATATTGATAGAGAAACAGAAAGTCAGTGTAAATATATTGTTTCCTGCGGTATGATAAACTATACAGATATAACTTTTTTCTAGTTCAGCTTCATTTTTTAATACAATTTTTTCTTTTCTTATTGTCAAAGAGGAGTTTTGGCTTCTTAGCAATTTCTTTTACAAAACTAATTTTCGATTTTTCTTTTGTTATAAATAAGCCTATAAATAAACCTATACATCTTCATAGTGTAATTATGTCAATCTGACTACAATGAAGTTAATGATAGAAGCACTGAGAAGACAATATCTGAATTTTGTTTGCAGTCAAACTTTGTTCTATATTTTATTGCCCTGGGAAACTTTTGGCGTTTTATTTTTCTGTTCTTCGGATTTTACATATCAACAAAACACGAAACATTTGCTATCACTCAAAGCTAAGATTCAGTTCTTTTCATCTACTGAATTTAACTTTGAATTACTGTGTACAAGGTTTTTAGATTAAAAATACTTTAAAAATTGGTTGAAAATCGTTGAAAAAAGGATAATATATTATATTTTTATATTAT
The DNA here is from genome assembly GCA_027921565.1 of Artemia sinica. NCBI lineage: Eukaryota > Metazoa > Arthropoda > Branchiopoda > Anostraca > Artemiidae > Artemia > Artemia sinica. Next base: position 51,491,638 of record CM051266.1, on the reverse strand, counting down.
AATAATTTTCATATTGGCTGTACAAGCTTAGATTCTTCTCTAAATAAAAGTCTGAGTTAATATCCAGAGCCAAATTAGGTTTTTCTTAGGGGGGGGGGGCAAATGTAGACTTTGCCACTCCCTTCCGCATCATCAATACTGTAAATATTACAGTTTTTGCCCAAAAATATTACAATTTAAGCTTGTTTTGCCGCACCCCGGGTATGTCGCCCGGGTCGTTTGCCCCATCTAGCCCGCTTAGATTCGGCCCTAGTAATATGATAATTCTGACTGTCTGAATGAATAGATAAGAGACTTATGAGTCAAATAATATGAATTTATCATTTTTTTTCATTTGATATATATCATTCATCATATATCATTTGATCAATATATCATTTGGTCATTTTGGTTTAAGTTACAGCTGCAGGCCTGTCGCGAAATTGTTCGTTTTTAGGGGGAAAATATGGCTTAAATAATAAGTCTTTGTTATTTTCAAACAATTTTGCCGAATGGGGCGGGAGACTTTTTTTTAGTAGTAGGCCTAATTGATAGGTCCATTAGTGGGTTTAATTGGGCAAATTTCTTCCTTGGGCAATTGAAATCTTACTCACGAAGTGAAATTTAACTCCTGCCACAACCTTCGTTAAGCAGCTGGTATTTTAGTGACTACGAGAAATGCATTCTGGGTATTTCTTAAAATAAATTTATAATATATAATATATAATATATTTATAATATAATACATTTATAATATAATTATAATATATATATATATATATATAATATATTTAAAATAGATGCTTCTTAAAATATATGCTTTTACTAACATGTTTCGTTTTGGAGAGTAACTGTGAAATAAAAACTGTGATTTTTCTTGGTTCCTTAAGTTCTAGGGCAATATCTAGAGCCACTGGTAAACTTTTCAACTTAAATTATATCGATTCTGTATATCGAAGAACTCAAAAATGAACGCTCAATTATGCTACTGTTATTATCACAAAAACACACAAAAAAGGATCACTTTTTGAAAGCTCTTACGAAATATAGCAAGGAGTTTTCAAATTTCTTCGTGCGGCCCTTGATGGGCTGTGTTTGTTCTGATCCGTAATAATTCTGCTGATCGGTGTGGAATATGGAAGAAGAGATTGGTGCTTCTCGTTTGCTAATGTTACAACTTTGTCAATCTAACAGTTGTATTCATTCATATTTAATCAAGTAGGGGTTCAAAACTCCTACCACAACCTTACTTAAGCTTTTAGCATTCTAGTAACGTACGTTTTTGTTCTTACCACGAGAAACGCATTTTGGGTAATTCTCAATACATATTCATATTCGTATATTGAATTCGTATATCGAAAAACTCAAAAATGAACGCTAAATTATGCTATATTTAAAATCACAAAAAAGAACTAAAAAAGAGGTCACATCTTAAACGCACTTAGAAAATAATGCACGAAGGAGTTTTCAAGTCTGTCCGTGCAACCCTTGACGGGTTGCAGTTTGTTCTGATCCGTGGTGAATATGCTGATCGGTGTGGAATATGAGAGAAGAGATCGGTTCTTCTCGTTTTGCTAATATCACAGTTTTTTTTTATCTAACGGTTGTTTTCATGGGGTAAAAGCAAGAAAATTTAATTGCATGTTTAGAAGAAGAATTTGATTCCAGTGGTGCGAATTAATGAAAACTTGGGGGAGAGGGAGGCAAGGATCTTTTTCAATTTTTGACTAAAGATACGAAACAACGGTATTTTTTGGAATCCAGGTTTTTTTTCGATACTTTAAAGGAAAATACAGAAAAAAGCACTTTCGAAACCTATGGATGTGGGACAATTGCCTCACTTTTTCGAATGTTATTATTAAATTTCGTTGTCAATCGAGAATAGGGAAAGTTCAAGAACTGAAGGGGAGTTTTGTAGTTTCTGTAGCGGGGTCCAGGTGCTATTTTAGTTGCGTATGTTTTTGAACATCTGTTATTCCCGCTGACATTCTGAGTTTTTATGTTATTCTGAGATGTTATTCAGTTGTAATTCAGTAACTCAGTATGTTATTCAGTTCTCATGTTATTATCTAACAGATATGTCATATCTGTTATTCCGAGTTTGGGGAACCGAAACAGGACAGCGGCACGAGGATAGGCCCAATGTATAACTAAATATATAACAATAAGTAATATATAACTATAATAATATATAACAATAAATACATAGGCCAAAAATATAGACCACAAATATGTCTAATTTAAGTCATCCAAAACTCCCAATTAAATTCACCCTTTTGAGTATAATTCTTCAATGAAGTTGCATATACTGAAAAACATGTGTAACTCTACCCTAAAATGCAGTTAGTTGTAGTTCAGTTAGTAGTTCAAATCGTAATTGAACTAATTCTCTACCCCAACTCTTCCAGTTCACTTGTCCCCGAAGTGGACACTGTATACCCCAGTCCTGGGTATGCGATGGTGATAATGACTGTTTTGACAATGCTGACGAACAGGGTTGCCCACCTATCAGCTGTTCTTCACAGCAGTGGAAATGTTCAACGAGTAAACAGTGTATTCATGAATCATATAGATGTGATGGCATTCCTGATTGTGATGATGGATCAGATGAAGTGCAGTGTTGTAAGTTACTGCATTACTGTTGCTCAATTTTTAATTTCGCTTTTTTCTATTTAATGATGGTAAAACAATAGGCTAAATAGAAGGTTTGAACTTGCAACCTGATACTTGTATAGCTAAGTTTCTGTTTTTCAGTTGTCTCCTCTAGAAGTTTTAATTTCTTCTTTAAACTCCTCTAGGAACTTTAATAAGATTTTTTTTCCTAGAGGAAAAGTTCCTCTATGAACTTTAATTTAAATGATGCTAAAATAAAATCTGAATAGAAACTTGAAATTTGCAAGGAATTTTCATATTTAGTGTATAATTGGTATTCTGAATTATAGTTATTTCAGTTTTATTTCAGTTATTTCAGTTTATTCATTATAACTATTTCAGCTTGGATAAATTTACTTAGCGCCTCTACTGAATATTTGTACTTAATGTGTAATTTATATTCTGTCATACAGTTTAATTATTTCAATTCGGTTAAATTTATCAAGCCCTTCTACTAAATATTTGTATTTAATATATAATTTATATTCTGAAAAATGATTTAATTATTTCAGGTCGGTTAAATTTACTTTGCGTCTCTACTAAATATTTGCACTTAATATATAATTAATATTCCGAAATACAGTTTAATTATTCAGTTCGGCTAAATTTATGTAGCGCTTCTGCTGAATATTTGTATTTAATATATAATTTATATTCTGAAAAATACTTTAGTTATTTAAGTTTGGTTTAATTTACTTAGCACCTTTACTGAATATTAGTATTAAATATATATTTATATTCTGAAATATAATATAACTATTTGAGTTCAGCTAATTTTTTTCTTTTTTTTGCCTGCATTTGTTTACTTAGAGTTGTTTTGCGATCTGGCTCTTTTGACTTCACATAGTTCTTACGTAAAATATTTTATAGCGAGGAGTGACGAAAAAATGAGCTTGCTAATATGACCACACTAGGTTCCAGGACATATAGAATAAGTTAACTATTTTCTTCATTTCTATATGCATAATTAATTTTAGAATTATGTTTTTTTCCTGTTTAAGCGAAAATTTTATCACCTTTATTTTTCAAAAATACAGTAAATATGTCAATTAGTTTAGTGTTAACGCACCACTACCCCTCGCCCTGGTAAAATGCCTGCCTATGACTAGTGATTATCGCAAACAGTAAATAACTAAAATGACGGCTGCCTATGTATGTCTACTCCTCATTTTTCTCTGTTCTTTTTTCTTTATTTTCTCTTTCTTTATTATCCCTTACCATGGATAAATGCCCTGCTAAGCTCATGACATTGTCTTTCGTTCTTCTATTTTTTGTTGAGTTTCCACTCTATTTCTCTTCTCTATTTTTATTTGTTTGTTAATTTATTTTTTAGTGTTTGTTAATTTTTTGTTTGTTAGTTTCTTATTTGTTAATTTTTATTTGTTTTTGCTATCATCCTTGAGTTCTTTCTTCATTTTTTTTTTTATGTTTCTTTATTCATTCTTTCTTTAATTCTTCAATTTCAATTCTTTCTTCATGTTTCACCAATATAAGGACATCAAAATGTATGCCAATAATTAATTCCACTCACCGTTTTGTAATTTACTCATTTAATTTAATTGTTTTGTAAAAAAAAGAACTATGTAAGTTTATGTAAATAATTTGCAACAGAATTTCTCACCAGTTTATGAACTATTTTTCTAGCTTCTGGTGGCCCTGCTCAGTTTAATCCGGAAAAACAGTTCCAGTGCGTTGGCTCGAGAACTTTGATACCTAGAGGATGGTACTGTGATGGCGCTATTGATTGCGAAGATGGCTCTGATGAACCTTCCACCTGTAGCCAGGTAATTATTTAATGACGTTGATAAAAATGTTTTTGATTTTAATTAAATTTTAAATTGAACTTGAATTTTAAACTGAATTTAGATATGGAATTTGAAGTTAGATCAAGCTATATTTGATAAAGTCTGATAAAACCATGTCAAGGATATAATAAAATAATGCCTTACGTACCCTGGCCTAGAATTAGCCCCCCCCCCCCAAAAAAAAAATCCTAAAACGTAAAATTATGTTGTTTGCTATTCCTTTCCTACTGAAAGTTCAGTTTTTCAGTTTTTCTTAACTAAAAAAAAACAAAAAATTGTACATGAAGCTTTTCCTAAGTACTGAAAGAACAACAGAAACTTTTGCTTAATAAGTCCCTCTTAGTAGTTTGTTAATTAGTTTGTAGTTTGTTAATTAGTTAATTAGTAGTTTGTTAATTTTGTTAGTAGTTAGTTTGTTATATATAGCTTTTTAAGGCAGGAACCAGTGCGAGTAAGTGCAAAAACTATCTAACTATGAGGCAAACTGTAAAAAACATAATGAAAGATATAAACATTCAACCGTGGTTTATGACATAAAAGGTGCCTTTATATCGTATATCGATGTGTATACCCGTCGTATGAGTTGTCATATACCCATATGTACCCGTCACATATGTGGCATATCGATGTGTATACTATTAGTTTCCCGTACTAATAGATGCCATAAAATTTGTTTTACTTTCTATATTAACTTCAACTACACCAATTTTAGATTTGGATCCTTCATTTTGTCATAGTCTATTTATTAATTTTGTTTTATTTGTTAATTTATAGTCTATTAATTGATTTATTATATAGTCTATTTCATTATATAGTCTATTTAGTACATTTATTCTTTAGTCTATTTATTATCTAATCTATTTAGTCTATTTTATAAAGTCTATTTATTAATTTATTATATAGTTTAGTATGCTATATAGTCTATTTAGCCTATTTTACATAATCTATCTATTATTTTTTTTTATTTTGTTTCGTTTATTAATTTATAGTCTAAATATTATAGTTTATTATTTTTTCATATAGTGTATTTTATTATATATTTTATTTAGTCTATTTTATATAATCAGTTTAATAATTTTGTTTTATTTATTTATTTATAGTCTATTTATTATAGTCTAGTTAGTCTATTTTATATAGTTTATTAATTAATTTATTATATAGTGTATTTTACTATATAGTCTATTTAGCCTATTTTACATAATCTATCTGTTATTTTTTTAATTTTGTTTCGTATATTAATTTATAGTCTATTTATTATAGTTTATTTATTAATTTATCATAATGTGTATTTTATTATATATTTTATTTAGTATATTTTATATAATCAGTTTATTAATTTTGTTTTATTTATTCATTTATAGTCTATTTATTATAGTCTAGTTAGTCTATTTTATATGGTCTATTTATTAATTTATTACATAGTGGATTTATATAGTCTATATAGTCTATTTATAGTCTATATAGTCTATTTAGCCTATTTTACATAATCTATCTTTTATTATTTTAATTTTGTTTCGTTTATTAATTTATAATCTATTTATTATAGTTTATTTATTAATTTATCATATAGTGTATTTTATTATATATTTTATTTAGTCTATTTTATATAATCTATTTATTAATTTTGTTTTACTTATTCATTTATAGTCTATTAAATCTATTTTATGTAGTCTATTAACTTTGATTCTAGGCTGCATGTCCTGCAAACTATTATCGATGCAACAACACAAAATGTATATTCAAGGGATGGGTGTGTGACGGAAGAGATGACTGTGGTGATGGGTCTGACGAGGATAGCACACACGCCTGCGTTAAAGTTGCACCGAGGTAAGCAATAAGATAAGATCTATTCTTCAGAAAGATCTATTACAAGTCCTTATGGGTTGAATTTGCATTTCTAAACTAAATCTGGGCTATAGTAACAACTAAATAGGTTGAAAACATTATACAAAAAAAAGGAGTAAACTGAACAAAAAAAAAACTATACAAAAAAACTGAAACTGAACAAAACTAAACTGAACTGAACAAAAACTATACAAAAAAAAGGAGAAACTGAACTGAGTAAACTGAATTTTTCAGTAAACTGAAAAAATTCACAAGCTGAGATGGGCCGAAAATTAGTTTTTGAAACTGGGACAAAACTAAAAACAATTGAGCCAAAAGTTAAAAACAATAAAGAAAAATTAACTATTTCATTAGTTGATTAATTATTTATTTAATAACTGTTAACTATTAAATTAATTTACTATTCTGAAAAATGAACTATTACAAGTCCTATTGGATCGAATTTTGCATTTTTTAAATTAAATCTAGACTATCGTAACAACTAAATAAGTTGAAAATACTATACAAAGGAGATGAAAATTAAACAAGAAAGAAAAAATTCACAAGCCTGGATGGGCAGAAAATTCGTTCTTGAAAATGATACATAACTGAAAAACAATTAAAAACACACCAAAAAGTTAAAAAGGCAAAATAAAATTATCGCCGAGCGTGGTTAGAACAATATGAAAGGAAAAGTTCTGAAGTATTACGCCCTTGTAAGAAAAAGGTAAGGTCAGGTAAGCTATTTCACCAGTCCAGGCCCTAAGCTTCCTCAAGACCGTTAGATGAACCCCATGCTAAGAATTTTTTATACTCCTCCCCACAAAAAAATTCTGGGTCTCGCCCTATGAATGTCTTCTAAGTATTACTTCTTCTTGCCTGTAAAATTATGTAAATATCTGATAATAAAGACAAGACCGAGTTTGAATTTTTGTGGTTCAAGTGCCCCCCCCCCCCACCCGAGGGAACATGGAATTATGGGGTTGAAGATTTTCTTTGATATGATTCTCTAAAAAATGTATACACTATGAACAGTCAAAGTAAAAAATTCTATTAGGTTGAAATTTTTTTTTGTACTATCAACAGGGCTTAATATGGGAACTATCATGGAACTTAATATGGGAACTATCATGGAACTATCATGGAACTGTCGTGGGAACCGCAGGACTGCTTCGTTTAAATTTAACACAAAATTTAAATTAAATTATTAATTCAATTTAAATTAAATTTAACACGAAACGCAGGACTGCTTGCAAATTTGTCTTGCCTTTTGGATTTGGACGCAAAGATATAGGCATATTATGTATTTCTGCTAAATATAGGGCTGGATCAGGATTCTATTAATTCCAACTATATGCTAACGCCACTTTTATTCAATATTGCAGGTGTGGCCCCAATGAATGGCAGTGTCCATTAGCAGAAGGAAGGTGTATACCAATTGAAAAGGTTTGTGATGGCAATCGTGACTGCCCCAGTGGCCTTGATGAAGGTCCTGGCTGTCAATTTGAAGAATGTGGCATAGACAATAGCACTTGCTCTAATGGATGCAAACAAACCCCCCAGGTAATGCAAATATATATGAATTTTATTTGGTTTTGTTATTAAAAATTAATTTGTTACCTATATTTTGCATATTATTTACTTTCGATATTTAAAAGCGGATACCTTTCAAATTTGATATTAAAAGATCTCTAAAAGCTCAAAAATGTATCTTTTTAAAATATTGTTTCTTAAAGTCAAACTGACTTCTGATTTACCCATCGTAGACCAGGCCAGTTCTAATAAATGGTTTAAAATACTAATTAAAAACAATGGTACTCAAAATTGTTGATAAGTTAGTTAAAAATAATAAGTAATATTTGTTTCTGAGAACATTGGCGACAGAAATGGATCTATATATATATATATATATTATAAGTATATTATATATAAATATATATATATATATATATATGTATATATATATATAAATATATATATATATATGTATATATATATATATATGTATATATATATATATATATATATATATATATATATATATATATATATATATATATATACATATATATATATATATATAAGTATATTATATATAAATATATATATATATATATATATGTATATATATATATATATATATATATATATATATATATATATATATATATATATATATATATATATATATATATATATATATATATATATATATATATATACATATACATATATATATATATACATATATATATATATATATATATATATAGATATATATATATATATATATATATATATATATATATATATATATATATATATATAAATATATTATATATAACTATATTATATATAAATATATTTTATATATATATATATATATATATATATATATATATATATATATATATATATATATATATATATATATATATATATATATATATATATATATATATATATATATATATATATATATATACATATATATATACATATATATATACATATATATATATACATATATATATATATATATATATATATATATATATATATATATATATATATATATATATATATATATATACATATATATATATATATATATAAATATATTATATATAACTATATTATATATATATATATATATATATATATATATATTATATATATATATATATATATATATATATATATATATATATATATATATATATATATATATATATATATATATATATATATATAATATATATATATATATATATATATATATATATATATATATTATATATATATATATATATATATATATATATATATATATATATATATATATAGAAAAGAACTAAGCCCCTCACACTGGATTAAAAAAAGAAAAGTATACTTTTTCAACCTTCATGACTAAAAATGCTTAGCAATTTTTTAATTTTGTAGCTTAAAGGGTAGGATATGTTAATTTACACTGGCGGATCTGGGGGGCCGGGGGTGGCAATATTTTTTCTGGTGCTCTCATTCTTTTTTTTCTTTTTTTTACTCTTTTTTTAAATAAATTTTTCAATTTGGTCAATCGTGCCCCCCTACAACATTTTCTTATTGGCATCTTTTTCGCATTGCTCCCCCCCCCGCCCCACCCCGAAGATTTGCTCTAGATCCGCCCCTGTTAATTTATTATTCTCATTTACTGCCGTTCGAAAGGATTCTCTCCTATTGCCTTGTTCCTGGCCACCAGATCCTTGACTCTGGTCTAATCGATTCTTCTTACTGAAAATGAAGTGGTTGTCAACAATCGACCTCCTAGCCTACCGAGGGAGTCAATTGAACATTTTATTTGTGTGCTTTATCTGCATTTCAAAGTTAGGTATAACTACTAAGGTTTGTTTATTTCTGAGAACTTTGGCCAGAGAAAAGAACCTGTAATCTTTCAAAAAAGACCGAAACCTCTCTGAAAGATAGGATGGGTATTATAGTATAAAGTTATCTATATGAGTATATGTAAATTTGGCGATATAAAGAGAAATGTATTGTTGGAATTTTCGTGAATGAAAATGTAGGTATAAAATACTAAGGTTTTGTTTGTTTCTGAAAACTTTGGTGACAGAAATGAATCTATAGTTTTTTAGAAAGGATCCAACATTAAAAGAAAAGACTTTATGACTGGAAATGCTCCGCAAAACTTTAAATCTTGTTACACAAATCATTTGTAGTTTTTAAGTATTTTAAGTTCAATTTAGTTAAGTAGAAATTCTTTTATTTTTCTATTGCTACTTGTAGATCTTTTCCCTTGCCGATTTCCCGGCTCCCAAAGCCGTGTTTGACAATGCCATATCCAGGACTTTTGTTCCAGGACTTTGGGGGGGGGGGTACAAAAACCTAAAAAAACACATAAAAATGACTTTTTATTCATTTTTATTACGCTCTTACCAGCCGAAAAAACTTTTTTTTTTGGGGGGGGGGGTCAAACCTCCTACCCCCCTGGATGCGGCATGGGTGTTTGATTTGAAGCTAGTACAAGTAGATCCATCTTACTTAAAACGAAGTCAGGTCAACACTTGCCGTTTTATTTATTTCTATTAGTCTGCCTGCAAGGCTACTGAGGGAATGAGTTTAACCTATTACTTTTGTGATTTATCTGCAGTATTAAATAAAGCAAAGAGCAGTTTCTTAACTAGTAATGCCATGACATAACTAGGGATGTGCCACTGGGAAATTTCTAGGATTGGTTGATACGGTCCCATTAAAAAAGATATCGTGAAACAGATAACTTGATCCCCATAAAGGTTCCATGGCCTGTAACGAAGGGGAAAATCCATATGCTATTCAAAACACTAATTCAAAATTAGTAAATAAAAAAAATACAAAAAAAAATGGAGAGAGGGAGATTGAGAGAGAAAGAGAGGGAGAGAGAGAAGAGAAAGAGAGAGAGAGAACGATAGAGAGAGAGAGAGAGAGAGAGAGAGAGAGAGAGAGAGAGAGAAAGAGAGGCGGACAGAGAGAGAGAGATAGGATAAGATTAAAGCGAAATAGGCATAGGCATATTGACCCATCCATTACCCATAGCCTGTAGACTCATCCATGAAAGCCATCCATAGCCTGTAGACCCATCCATGAAAGTTTCATTTTCCTAACCTAACCCCTTTCTACGATAGCAAAAAGTAGCTAAAGTAGAATTTTACCGTTACTCCTTACTTTGAGTTGAAAAAACTTGTGTCTTTTTTTAATTTAATAGGAAAAAACAGGTCTTGGCTAAGCCTCACTTACTTTTTTCATCTTGCTATTATTAATTGAGGTATTCACGAAAAAAATATTTTCTTCGTCATTTTCCGTCCAAATCAGGGATTTAATAATGATAAAATTTCCTGTTTAAAACTAACACCAGAATAAAAAGGAAGATTGATTTCCCAAGCTTTTTCATTTCAAACTTTACCGCTTTCACACCGCGTTCCAGCATCCCTAGATTACACTTGACTTTGCGCGACTATCCCAATCTGGATTGAAGGACTAATCATAGAAAATGGGAAACACAAAATTTTTAAGGAAAATGCCGACATGCTCCCCTCCCTCCAATACCTTCTATGCAATAACATGGATATGATTCTTTTTTATATTCCTTTTTTCTTTTAAATGCTACTGATGCATGGCAAACCGATCTAGACCACAGTGTATATTTTTGAAATGGGAAACAAATTTTTTTTTGTTCCATTAAAAAAAGATTACATGAAACAGATAATTTGATCCCCATAAAGGCTTCATGGCCTGTAACGAAGGGGGAAAATATATATGCTATTCAAACACTAGTTCAAAATTACTAAATAAAAAAAAAATACAAAAAAAAACATGGAGAGGGAGATTGAGAGAGAAAGAGAAAGGGAAAGAGAGAGATGAGATAGAGAGAGAGAGAGAGAAAGATAGAAGAGAAAGAGAGAAGACAGAGAGAGAAGAGAGAGAGAGTATAAGATAAGATTACCAGCAGTTTACAAAAATTTAATCTCATCACTCAGCAAAAACTAGACCGGCAACCACTAGCCAGAAACAACAGAAAGTAAAACTGTTTCTACTTGTTTCTTGAAGGTGTCAAACGAGGGGCATTAGGAGCTACCCGTGGTACCTGCCTTAACGTAACTTACCCTTGCCCTATCTAGCTTGTCCTCCTTGGAAAAGGTTGAGTGTCTCTTCTGCTCAGGGAAACGTCCTTCCATTTTGAATCTCCAACGTCGATTCCTTGCAAACCGAGCTAAACCACAGTATATATTTTTGGTCTTTCTAAGACGACCGAAAATGTCCTTCTACTCGTAACCAGAACAAGTCGAGTACAGTTGGTAGTTCGAGAATTTAATTAAACGGTAAGAATAATTGAAAGCGGGCTAAGTGAAGTTGTGATTTTGTGTGATTTGCGATTTTGGGATTTTTATCCTTCAAACGAACAGTAGTTTGTTCCTGAGGGGAGTAGGAAGAGGTAATAAGAAAGAATTTAAAGGAAATTGGAACTTCTTTGGACGGGGTAAAGAGCGAAACTTTTAATAGATCGAGGTGGAAGAGGAGCATACGCAGCTGTTTTACCTAGGGTGGCTTAGTGCTCCAGTGAGTTGTTAGTAGCAGTAGCAGTAGCACGAGTTCAGTACAATAGTTTAAATCTTCAATTTTTAAGAGCTTTTAACTATGAAGAGCCTTTTAAAGGGCTAATTTTAAAGGACCATTGAAATTTAAAGTACTCTGGTGCGCACACCTTCATCGTAAGGGCCTAAAAGGTATCTTTAACTCCCTCATCTGGAGATTATTTTTTAATTGTATACTTTAATCCAGGGACGCATGTGCCTCTGTCCACCAGGAATGGTTTTGGAAAAAGGAAGTGATACAATTTGTACCGATTTTGATGAATGTACAGAGAATCCGGGTGTCTGCTCTCAATTCTGTACAGATCTTAAGACAGGCTATGTTTGCACCTGTGATGATGGATTCACTTTGGAAATGGATAACAGAACGTGCAAAGCTAAGAGTAAGTTTTTACTAGTAAAGTTCTGTATGATATGTTATTTCCCTTTTTCTTCCTAAGTAATTACAGATCTTTTAATGTAGCCTTTACATTGTTTGCTCCACTCCGAAGTTTGTTTCTTATGACATAATACCTTTTGACTAACCACAACGGATGATCCAAAGGGCATGTCTGACGAGGTTTGTTTTCGAGATGTTTCAGCAGGAGGATCAAAGGATCCTCATAAAATCACGAAATTTGATGCCCTCCAATAACTTTTGACTCTTAAAAATATCAGTAGAACTTTAAAATTCTAATCAAATGAGCTCCTCTAGGGATTTTACAAAATATTCCCAAAGCCTTCAAAGGAAAGCCGTACTTTCTTATAGCCTGTATAGGGTTCGCCTGTATATAGGCTAATGACTTACTACAAATTAAGAGCAAAACGGCAAGCCTGACGAGTTTGAATTTTGATGTTTCAGCGAAAGGATCATAGGCAGCGCAATAGCGCTGCCTAAGTAAAGAACGATGTTGGCACAATGTATTATTTATTTTTTTTATTTTTTTATTTTTTTGTTTCCATACCCGGACACTTTGTATCGAAGGAGTTGTCGTAGAAACTTCGAAAAGAGCTCATTCGATTGGAAATTGGAGTAGCTAGTGCCCGTTTTAATAGTCGAAAGTGATTGGAGGGTAACTAACCCCCCCCCCCCCACGCCCATCATTCCCCCAAATACATCCAATCAAAATTTTGAGATAGCCTTTTTGTTCAACGTAGTTGATTTCCAGATAGAAATTATGTTTTTGAGGAGGACACTCCCCCACAGCCTTCAGGGCAAGGGTTGTAAGTTTTGCCCTGGGGGCATATAAGGTTTTTATAGAAGGCGTTGTCGTAGAAACTTCAAACAAAGGCTCATTCGATTGGAAATTCGAAGGGCTAGTGCCCTTTTCAATAGTCGAAATTAATTGGAAGGCAACTAATACCCCCTCTCACGCCCGCCTTTTCTCTAAACACATCCAATCAAAATTTTGAGATAGCCACTTTGTTCCACCCAATTTAAAGTTAAAGAAATTATACCTTTGAGCCGAACACTCCCCCCACAGTCTTCAGGGCAAGGGTTATAAGTTATGCCCTAGGGGCATATAAGTTTTTATTGAAATCTTTGTCGTAGAAACTTGAAAAGGGGCTCATTCGATTGGAAATTGAAAGGGCTAGTGTCATTTTTAATAGTTGAAAGTGATTGGAGAGTGACTACCACCCATCTCACGCCCACCATTTCCCCAAACACATCCAATCAAAATTTTGAGACAGCCATTTTGTTTAACGTAGTTGAAAGTTCTGGAAATTCGGTCTTGAGGATGACAACCACCCTAAAGACCTTAGGGTAAGGGTTGTAATTTATGCCCTGGGGGCATATAAGGTGTTTATAGAAAGCGTTGTCGTTTCCAAAACGGCTCATTCGATTGGAAATCGAAAGGCCTAGTGCCCTTTTTAATAGTCGAAAGTGATTGGAAGGCTTGGCATTTTTATAGTAAAGATCGATGTGGGTATAATGTATTATTTATACATTATACCCACATGTTAGCTATACTAATGTATAGCCATTTTTTCAGAGTTGTTGTTTTCCAGATAGAAATTATGTTTTTTAGGAGGACACTCCCCCACAGCCTTCAGGGCAAGGGTTGTAAGTTATGCCCTGGGGGCATATAAGGTTTTTTATAGAACCCATTGTCGTAGAAACTTCAAAAAGGGCTCATTTGATTGTAAATTGAATTGGCTAGTGCCCTTTTTAATAGTCAAAAGTGATTGGAAGGCAACTAACACCCCTTCCACGCCCACCATTTCTCCAAACATATCCAATCAAAATTTTGAGATAGCCATTTTGTTCTACGCAGTTTAAAGTTCAGGAAATTATACCTTTGAGCAGGACGCTCCCCCCACAGTCTTCAGGACAAGGGTTATAAGTTATGCCCTGGGGGCAAATGAGGTTTTTATTGAAATCTTTGTCGTAGAAACTTGAAAAAGGGCTCATTCGATTGGAAATTCAAAGGGCTAGTGCCCTTTTTAATAGTCGAAAGGGATTTGGGGGCACATAACCCCCCTCTCACGCCCAAATTTTCCCCAAACACATCCAATCAATTTTTTTAGATAACCATTTTATTCAACGTAGTTGAATGTTTTGAAAGTTAGGTCTTTAAGGATGACAACCCATTCCCCCACAACCCTCAGGGCAAGGGTATTAAGTTATGCCCTGGGAGCATGTAAGGTTTTTATAGAAAGCGATTTTGTAAAAACATCAAAAAGGGCTCATACAATTGAAAATTGAAAGGGCTACTGCCCTTTTAATAGTTGAAAGTAATTGAAGGGCAACTAACCCCCCTCTCAAGCCCACCATTTTCCCAAACACATCCAATCAAAATTTTGAGATATCTATTTTCTTCAACGTAGTCGAAAATTCTGGAAATTAGGTCTTCTAGGACGATAACCCCCTCAGAGCCCTCAGTGCAAGGGTTGTAAGTTATGCCCTGGGGGCATATAAGGTTTATATAGAAAGTTGTTGTAAAAATTTCAAAAAGGGCTCATTTGATTGGAAATTGAAATTGCTCTTTTTAATATTCGATAGTGAGTGGAGAGTAATTTACCCCCCTCTCACACCCGCCTTTTCCCCAAACACATCCAATCAAAATTTTTAGATAGCCATTTTGTTCAACGTAGTTGAAAGATTTGGAAATTAGGTCTTTAAGGATGACAACCCCTCCCACCCACAGCCCTCAGAGCAAGGGTTGTAAGTTATGCCCTGGGGGCATATAATGTTTTTATTGAGAGCGTTGTCGTAGAAACTTCAAAAGGGCTCATTCAATTGGAAATTGAAAGGGCTAGTACCTTTATTAATAGTTGGAAGTGATTGGAGAGCGACTAACGCCCCTCTCATGCCCACCATTTTCCCAAACAAATCCAGTCAAAATTTTGAGATATATATATTTTGTTCAACGTAGTTGAAAGTTCTTGAAAAACCCCCTCAGAGCCCTTAGTGCAAGGGTTGTAAGTTAAGCCCTGTGGGCATTTAAAGTTTATATAGAAAGTTGTTGTAGAAATTTTAAAAAGGGCTCATTTGATTGGAAATTGAAATTGCCCTTTTTAATAGTCAAAAGTGAGTGGAGATTAATTACCCCCCCCCCCCTCTCACGCCCACCATTTCCCAAAAACATTCAATCAAAGTTTAGAGATAGCCATTTTGAGCAACGTAGTTTAAAGTTCTGGAAATTATGTATTTAAGGATGACAAACCCCCCAGAGCCCCAAGGGCAAAGGTTGTAAGTTATGCCCTGGGGGCATATAAGGCTTTTTAGATAGAGTTGTCGTAAAACTTCAAAAGGGGCGCATTCAATTGGAAATTGAGAGGGCTTGTGCCCTCTTTAATAGTCAAAAGTGATTGGAGGGTAACTAACCCCCCTCTCACGCCCACCATTCCTCCAAACACATCCAATCAAAATTTTCAGGTAGCCATTTTGTTCAACGTAGTAGAAAGTTCTGGAAATTAGGTCTTTCAGAATGACACCCCCCGCAGCCCTCAAAGCAAGGGTTGTAAGTTATGCCCTGGAGGCATATAAGGTTTATTGAAAATGTTGTCGTAGAAACTTCAAAAGCGCTCATTTGATTGGAAATTGAAAGGGTTAGTACCATTTTTAATAGTTGAAAGTGATTGGAGAGTGACTACCGCCCCTCTCACGCCCACCATTTCCCCAAACACATCGAATCAAAATTTTGTGATAGACATTTTGTTTAACGTAGTTGAAGGTTCTGGAAATTAGGTCTTAGATGATGACAACCACCCTAACAGCCATTAGGGTAAGAGTTGTAATTTATGCCCTGGGGGCATATAAGGTGTTTATAGAAAGCGTTGTCGTTTCAAAAAGGGCTCATTCGATTGGAAACCGAAAGGCCTAATGCCCTTTTTAATAGTCCAAAGTGATTGGAAGGCTTGACATTTTTATAGTAAAGATCGATGTGGGTATAATGTATTATTTTTGTTGTTGTTGTTGTTTAGACCAGAGCACTTCGTATCGAGGGAGTCGTCATGGAAACTCCGAAAAAGGCTCATTCGATTGAAAATAGAAGGACTGATGCCCTTTTAATAGTCGAAAGTGATTGGAGGGCAACTAATCTCCCTCCCACGCCCACCCTCCCATTTGCCCATTATGTTTAAAAACTAAATATTGCCTTAAGATTAAATCAAAATGCACTGTATTAATGCTAATTCCCAATAAGGCATCTCAGCAGTATCCCAAGAACGACTTAGGGTATTATGTTCAAACTTTCGGGGCTACTTCTGCTCTTAAAATTTAAGCAAATCAAAATAGGGTAAGTGTATCCAAGCTATCAAAGAAAGTAAACACATTTTTTTGCGAATGGTATCAAATTTCCATTTCAGGTCAACTAAAGGAGGTATGAAACTAAATTAAACACTACTATTTGTGTCCAGATTTTTAAATGGGTGTATGTTATTAAAAATTTCTGAAAATTTTTCTCCAGCATACAAATAGCAGGCCAAACTATAAAGTCTTAAAAAAAGAAAAGATTTAAAGTATCATTTTCTTTTTCCGTGAAAAGACTATGTCAATATAAAAACGAACAAAAATTAATTGAAAAAACTTTTTTCACAAAACAAGTTTTCAAAGAAAATTAAAGAACTCCATTAAACAAAAAATGAGCAAAAATAAAATCAAATAATCTACCAAGCGTGAAACTACTACAAATCAGCATCAATAAATAAATGAAACCCAAAACGAACAGAAATTACAATAAATAACCGAGTCAAACTCAAAACGAGCAGAAATTAACATAAGTTGGGCTCAAAACCCCTATGCTCTCCCAAGGCCAGAACATAATTTGCACTTTACTGAAAAAAGTACAAATAAATGTGCATTGGCAGTTTAATATACATATACTGATATTTAGTAATCAAAATGTTAATATTATTTGGTTTATTAAAGTTATAAAAGTAAAAAAATTGTTATTTTTGCTTCTCCTTTTAGAAAGAATAAATAATTGTTTGTAATTTTTGTGTATTTGGAGATAAAAGTTGGAGATATGTTGAATTTTCAGGTTATTTTACATTATTATGTAATAGAGATGAAAGAACTTCAGAGCCATATGCCATCTTATTAATAAATTCGTCAATCAATTACCAGTTATTGATAAATTAATGTTTTATTAATTTTCAGATCGAACTTTGGCATCACTTTTAATTTCGAACAGGCGTTCTTTGTTGACTTCCGATTTACAGGACAAATCCTTAGAGAGGATTCCCGTAGACGTTGAAAATGTTGTAGCGCTCGCCGCAGACATGAACAGGGGAATTATTTACTGGTCAGATATGAAGACGAAAAAAATCATGTCCTTAGAAAAAGCCAACGCAACTGTCAGGGTAAGTATGTTTTCCTAATAAATAGAAAAATAAAACAAAATTTGTCAAATTTTGCATATTTGAATTTCTGTTGTAAAATGTCAATGTATAAAATATTAATTCGTTTAATGGTCAGATTTGAAGACGAAACATATCATGCCCCTGGGAAAAAGCCAACACAATTGTTGGGGTAAGTATTTTTTTCTAATAAGTAAAAATCATCAAATAAAATGCATAAAATGTCGAATATTTAAATTTAAGTTGTAAAATATCAATGTCAGTGCATAAAATGTCATATTTTTCTGATAAATAAAAAATGCCAATAAAATATATAAAATATAAAATAAAGATATATTATAATAGCAACATATTTTTACGAAAGCCAACAAAGGCTTTGACAAAACGAGCAAATAACAGATCAACAGCTGACAATACTTAATGTGAAATATGTAAATACACAAATACAATAATCATAAACTTACAGAAAAGAGCTCTAGGTTCAGTCCTATTCTCAGGAATTTCCCTAGCTTCATAATTTCCCCAAAATTCATCTTTCTGATTATTCTTATTAAATTAGTTTTATTGATAAAAATTTCCCCCCGTTGACAAGATTTTCTTGGTATGTAAAGGACTAAATTTGGATTGAAACAATCTTACATCCTTTAAGCGAGCAGCGAAGGGTCATTACAGAAAAAGTGTTTATTGCTGTCCCCCTCCAGGTTTTTTTTTCTCACCATTTTTATTTTCCCTTTTTTTCTCGTTCCCTAATGCTTTCTCTCTCTTCTTCTTTCTTTACCTTTAAAGTTGAAACCATAGGTTGATTTATTTACTGTTTTACTTTTCTCCTCTCTTTTTTTCTTCCTGATATGTTCAGTTATTTTGTTATTTCTGTTGAGTTTTTGACTAATATTAGTTAATGTCCTGCCCTAGCCAAGCATATTTTTTTGTGCTTTTCTGGCAGGAATGTTATGTAAGCTATGTATTTTGTTTTTAAATAAAGATAAATGAAACTGAATCCACAGATTCTTTACATACCCTTCCAAAATCGGGGGTAACCCAACGCCTTATTGAACTTCCTGGATGAAGGGTCGAAAAACGGAGATCAGCGCCGCCGGTTTGGACTATGACGTCTTGTGGCGTTTCCCCTATACCTATGGACGTTTATACATATTATTATGGACTATGACGTCTAGCTTCGGTGAAGCCAAAATATTCGGACTTCTATTATCTTTAGTTTAAAAGATGCTTTTCTGGTATTTTTCCACTCTCTTATTAAACCATTTCTCGCATTTTTCTATACTTTTCATTCATTTTAATTGTTAGGTTTAAAGAAAATAGGTTATGATGATTTGGACGCTCATTAGAGAAGTCCTCTGAGAAGCAAACTTAAGTTTAGGGGTGTCAATAAATTAATCAATCAGCTCATTAGAGAAGCTCTCTGGGAAGCAAACTTAAGTTTTGGGGTGTCAATCAATAAATCAATCAATCAATTCATTAGAGAAGTCCTCTGTGAAGCTAACTTAAGTTTTGGGGTGTCAAATTAATCAATCAAACCCATTAGAGAAGTCCTCTGAGAAGCAAACTTAAGTTTTGGGGTGTCAATCAACTCCATAGAGAAGTCCTCTGAGAAGCAAACTTAAGTTTTGGGGTGTCAATCAATCAATCAATCGATCAATTTCGTTTCAAAATATACACAAAAAACACAATTCATACACCTGGCTCCACAATATGTAGGGATATCAGATTAGAATACTTAATACTGTTTATTAATTAGTCAGCAATTAGAATTTAGAAAATCAACAATAAGAAATTATAAGTCAGAACTTAGAAATGTAGAAGCAAAGCAGAATATAGAAGCAAAAAATTTCTGTAAAGGAATAGATTGGGAAAAAGTACTGTTTACTAAATTTACTAATTTACTAATAGCATACTAGAAAAATGGGGAGGGGGGGGGAAGGGTATAGAAGAATTGTTTCTAAGATGTATGAAATTGTGAAAATATATTCTGAGACCATACTGGCTATACCTTACGTATGATAAAAAGGAAGAACGGGAAAAAAATTAAGAAAATGACAAACCAAAAGATAACTGAATAAAATGAAAAAACGAAGCAAAGACTTGCGGAAAGTTGTCCTCAAAGCAAAAGAAAAAAATTGAAGTAACGAGAAACTTCAAACTTTTAGAAAGCTTTTAAAGTGAAACAAGTCATTTTTTGCTTCTGTATAAGTTAATTTAAAAGGTTAATTTTGTTAGCACTGAGGGCGGCTTAGCTGAATCTTATCAAAATACTCGCTTGTCTTTTTGTTAATCAGTGGCTGAAAATTACCCACCTGGGCTTTACTTTTTTTTTTTTTTTCTTCGATCTTTGTCATACATCAATTTGTGTATTCAATTTTATTTAATCTTGTGGAAAACATGTTAAATTAGGTTATAAAATGACTAGAATTAAATAATATATAATATACAATATAATAAAAAATTACCAGAATATATAAAAAATATAAAAAATGCTTACAAGTGCTTCACAGAGAATGTCCGTAAAGTCATCCTCAAAGCAAAAGAAAAGGACTATATTTTTGAAATACTTTTTGAAACCTGTTAAAGTGAAACAAGTCATTTTTTGCTTCTGTGATTTTAAGTTTAAAAGGTTAGTTTTTTCTTTAGCACTGAGGACGACTTAGTGGAAGTCTTATCGGCATATTTGATTGTCTTTTTGTTTTAATCACTAGCTGAAAATTATCCTTGTTGGTTTTATCGTTTTTTTTAGGTTTTTCTGTTTTTGATCTTTGTCACACGTCAATTTGTGTATTCAGTTGTATTTAATATTGTGAAACACATGTTAAATTACATTATAATACGACTAGAATTAAATAATATAGTATACAATGTAATATAAAACATAACAAGATTTGCTTACAAATACTTTACAGAGAAGATCCGGCATATAAATAGTTATTTTGACGCTGTTTCAGAAAGTGATTTTCATATCAATATTTCATGTTGTTTTATGTCAATGTCACAAGCGTCAATCTTACACGCCACAATAACCCAAAATGTCAAAATCTTTCTCTTTTAGAGAAAGACCAATTTTATTATAATACAACTAGAATTAAATAATGTAATATATAATATACAATATGCTACAAAAATGGCAAGATTTGCTTACAAGTGCTTTAGCGAGAAATTAGAGTTTCTCGTATCATTATTTGATATCATTTTCTGCCAATGTTACAAACGCTGTAATCACAAAATGTCAAATTTTTCTTCTTTTAGACGGTTGCTGGTGGATTGGATTTGGTTGAAGGATTAGCCGTTGATTGGGTAGCTGAAAATCTTTACTGGGTCGACTCTAAACTAAATACCATAGAAGTGGCTAAAACAAATGGCACTCATAGGATGGTTATCATTTCAAAGGATATTTCTCAGCCACGTGGACTCTCCGTGGATCCATCACCAGAGTTAGTACACTTAATTCTTATTGTAGGATCCATATTTATGTGGAACAAAAAGGATAAATTAGCCCATCATACTATGGCAATTAGAGTACAGTATACTATGGTACTTAGTATCTAAAAATGGTTACAAAAATAGCAATGCATAGATATTCCGTCAGTTCTTTGCCTCCACCCTTCATAGTTGATACCTCCCACACCCTCAAAATAAACCAATTCTCACCATAGAAATTTTTTTAGAGGCAAAAGTTAAGTTTGGCTTAGATATTCCGTCAGTTCTCTGTCCCACCCTTTTTGCGGGTGACTTAGATTCAGAAATGGGAAGTTAAAATTCATTAACTTCACAGGCCTTCTTCAAAGACATTTAAAAGGCTTAAAATTTTTTTTACAGCTTTGCTATATGCACCCTCGGGGATGATGGTACGAAAAACAGGTATCATTTGATAAGACTAGAGCTCCATTAAATATTTTCCAAGTATCATCAAATGCGTATCCCAAAATTTTTGATACTATTGCTAGAAGTTTAGCCAATTCTCATTGGTTGAAAGAGATCGTATGACAGTGGCGACTAGTTAATTTTACAACCTTTTCTTTTCTCTTCTTAAACAGACTATACACTATCTTTAGTTTGTAATTTGCGTTCACCACCTAAAAAAAAAAAAAAAAAAAAAAAAAAAAAACTTAACTGAACATAAACATCCACAAATAAAGCTTTAAATCTACAATTGGAAGTTATTTTGATAATGAAAATCATAATTTCTAAAAATTAAAACTAAAAAAGGCTAAAAATTCCGGGAATTTTTTTTTAATATTTCAATGAATCAACCCCGTCTAAATAATCAAATATCAAATAAATTTCATGACTTTTTTTTAATTCTTATTGAATCTTATTAGCTAATAAGCGTTCGTACTTCCTCTAGAAAGAGCTCTAAAGGGTTCTTAGAGGTAGGGCTCTTGTTTATTGTTATTGTTTATTGTTCGTCCACCAAAGTATGTAATTGAGTGTAGTGGAATGTTCCCCTAAAAAGGGAAAAACAACGAGAAAAGATTGATCAGCTGTTGGCAAAAAAAGACGTAAGAACAACTTCCCCCAAGGTTGATATCCTCCCCCTACCCACGAAATGATTTATTTTCACCCTAGGAATAATTTGACCCTTTTAATAATAGCCCTCCCCCTAATTTTAATATTAACGTTTTACGGTTGTTTGTTTTTCTAGTGCTCGCTTCATTTTTTGGTCAGACTGGGGTGAAAATCCACGTATTGAACGTGCTGACCTGGACGGACAGAATCGTACTACAATTATTAGCACCAAAATATTTTGGCCAAATGGTTTGACCTTGGATATGCCTACCAAGCGTGTGTATTTCGCAGATTCAAAGTTGGATTACATTGATTTCTGCAATTATGATGGAACTGGTAGAAGGGTAGTGCTTTCTGGAAGCCATTATCTATTGCATCCTCATTCATTGGCCATATTTGAAGATACTGTTTACTGGACAGATCGACAATTGAATAGGTATGTGGTTGCAAATGTTGTTTTATTACTGAGACAGGTGTAGGCACATGAAAGGCACATATAGGCACATGTTATCTTTTTGTTTTGGGAAGGGGTCGTTTCATAAAGACCTAAAAATCGTAGAATGCTTCTATGTATTTTTCTAACATAATGCTTCTAACCCAAAAGCTTCTAAAAATCGTAGAAAAAAACTAGGGGAGTTTTATGGAGAGCATAAAAAATTCAGGGAAAATCGTTAAAATTCAAGTGTAGTGAATAGAGAGGGGTTCAAAGCCATTTCCCCTGCTCAGCCTACACGAATACCACAGGTGAAACACTTTCGAAAAAACGGAAGTCCGGACCTGTTTTTATTTTTAAATGAATTACATTCATATTAATCCCTTCAATCTTATTCTTTAAAATAGTAAGAAAAGCTGTCAAAATACTCAAAAACAACTTTTGCTCATAAGTACACATACATCTAATGTTCGAGGGGGGGGGAGGCTGGGGTGTATCAAATGATTTTTACTGGGTGAAAATGCTGAAGTGTAAGTTTGGGCCTCATTTTTTGACGGTGGATGCTCCTTTGGGCTTCCACCTCCAGTCCCCTCTCCCTTCACTAAATAAAACATACTTAGTTTTCAGAAGAATTATTTATGCCTTAATAAATACTAATTATGCTAATATCATATCAACCTATTACCGGTTATAGTTATATTATTTAATTAAACAATGCTTAAAATTCCTCCCTCCCCCTCTTACAGGTTAGTTTTCAGACCTCAGGGGAAGGAGACTGGTATGCTGAAGAAGTATTTATTTAAGCCCGCGCCTATGCCTTTTTTTAGATTCAAGGAAATTACATTCCCGCCAGACTCCGCTCTCCCCGGGTTGTTTCTCAGTCCGTTTCTATCTTGTACTTCATTCGCCTCTTGACTTCAAGATACAAAAAAAAAATTGTTTCTTATATTACGAAAACAAATTAATAAGATATCTTCTTATTAATTTACTAATTTACTTCTAATTTACTAATATACTAATTAATCTACTAATTTTCTTCTTGTTATTAGTATACGTTCGCTTTGCTCCTCCTTTTTTTACGTTTTTAATGACCTTTTACGTTTTTTTACGTTTTTAATGACCTTTTACGTTTTTTTACGTTTTTAATGACCTTTTTGATTTTTCAAATATGGTATAACTAGTTTTATTTTTTTTGAAAATTGTCGCTGTACTATAGTTTGTATATGTATATACATATTTTTAAATTTTTATCTATTTAATTTTTACCAGTTATTTAAAATGGTGGTGTATTCTTTTGCCAGTTTGGTAGTATTTAAACCTTTTTGATTTTATTGTCCTATTTTTGTTTGAATCCGAAACACAAATTTGGGCCAGTCGGCTTCCGGTAATAATTTTTTTGAAATAAATATCTTATCTTTACCAGTGCTACATTAAATATTGAGCCCCAGATATTGACCCCCCCCCCCCAAGATTTTTTCTGGCACCCTCTTATCCTGTTTATTTTTTTTTACTCTTTTTTTAGAATAAATTTGTCAATTTGGTCAATTATTGGCACCTTTGTCACATTAAACCCTCCCCCCCCGAAGAGTTTTTTCATTGGCGCCCTTGTCACATTGGGCCTCCCCCAAGATTTTACTCTAGATCTGCCCCTGCCCCAACATTGTTTTTACAAAGTATAGTTTTAATAAAAGCTCTTTTTCAGAGTATTATCAGCTGGAAAGTTCGAAGGCAAGAATCAGACAGTCGTCTCTCATTTGGTCACTCAGCCACTGAGTGTGGTGGCAATGCATCCTTTCTTACAGAAGAAGTGGCCTAACCCGTGTGCTAATTCCCCATGCCAACATCTTTGCTTACAATCTAAGGTTGATTCAAATGGATATACTTGCCACTGTAGGCCTGGATACAGAGCTATTGATAAGACTCAATGTACCGAAGGTATATCTTCTGTTTCTCCGTTAAAGTGAATTTTACTTGAAAGTTGTTATTTAAATATTGCTACTGTTTTTACTTCCAATTTTTTCATTACTTTACATTTTCATTGTCTAGTTCAAAGGCTATACAGGATACGACGCCATTGTTAAAACAAATTAATAAAAAAAATTACAAACAAAATAAAGTAAAAATAATATGCCGTTGAATATCGTTACCGTTAAATACTGGTTAAAATACCGTTTCCTAATTACTTTCTTTTCAATTTTTATTATTTAGATCGAAGACTATACAGAATACGACGCCATTGCTAAAAGTAAATTAATAAGAAACATAACAAAATAAAGTAGAAGGAAAAGTAACATACCGTTAAACACCGTTACTGACAAATTCCGGTTAAAATACCGTTTTTTGTTGTTGTTTTTTTAATTGTATTCTTTTCAATTTTCATTTTCTAGTTCAATGGCTATACAGGATTTGACACCATTGCTAAAAATAAATTATTAACAAAAATTACAAAACAAAATAAAATAAAGTAAAAGCAATATACCTAAAAAAAATCCTTATCGTTACTTACAGGTTAAAATACCGTTTTTCTAAGTTACATTCTTTTCTATTTTCATTGTCTAGTTCAAAGGATATACAGGATACAACTCCATTGCTAAAGATAAATTAATGAAGAAAAATAACAAAAATAAAATATAGTAAAAAAACAACAATAAAACTTACTAAACAATAAGCAAACAAGAAAGACATTAAAAAAAGAAATAAATTCATGGCCAGAAATAAAATAAATAAAAAGACATGGTGAAAATATGATCCAAGAATATTCCGTGGCGGTAGCAGACGAAGTATTTTTAATAATATTTTAATATTTTAATATAATATTTTAATATAATGAAAATTGTCGCTCCTGTTCATGATCATTCTATAATTTTTATGAGTCAAATTACAAATTATTTGGATCACCATTTTTGGAAGAAGTATTTTCCCCATAGAAATATTTCTTTCTGAATGCGTCGAAATTAAAATATTGTCTTCTTCGTTTTAAGTATTAGGTAAATTTTGTCATCGAATGGCAAGTAGTAATTTGGGCTCTTGTCTTCCACTTGACTGCCACTTGTCTTGGCTGCCACTCTCAAGGAGTGACAACAGGGCTCCTTGAGTTTTTTCCCGAGACTTCTGGATTTTAGTCTTTAGCTTGTGATCAAGGGGAGAAGTGTATATATTGAACCTTATCCTCACAAAATATTTTGGGTATTTTTTTTTTATTATTATTCTGTATTCCAGGATATTTCTGAGACATTGAGAATTTTTGCAAGCTAATCTTGGGAAATAATTGTGATGTGCAGTCCGAATTATATACATTAATATTATATCCCGATTAGTCCCAATAATATCCATTAATTACAAGGATATTAAATTATAGCACTTGAAACGGTAGAACCCTTTCTTGCAGCAAAAGCAATGTAACCTTAATATCAAAGAGTATGGGTAACTTATAAGAGTGGGAATTGGTACTAATGTCAACAAAGAACTATCAACACCATCTAGCGCTTGGCGTTAAATAATTTAGTTAGTGTAATTAGTTAAATTAAGGTAGTAATAATCTTGGGATATGGTTTGATAAGAAAAGATTTATTCCTGAAAAACGGCTATCACAAGCCCAAATGCGGCGAATTCACACTTTAGCGTCAATAAAACAAAGAAAACCGGAAAAAAGCAAAAAAATTATAAAAGAGTCAACGTCAAATAATTAAAAATGTTAAAGACAACTAAAACTCAAAAATCAAAAGGTCAATGCCGAATCAGCAAAATGTCAAAACGATGAAAAACTCGTAAAATTAAAAAGGGAGCAAAATAATTAAAACAAAACAATTTAGTTATGTGACCAAAAAATAGAAAGCTCAAAAACTTGCAAAATAAACACCAAAAATACAAGTTGAAAAGGGAGATAAGGGGGGGGGGAGGGAGATTCACTGATTAAATATGTCAATTATGTAAGGGATGAAAGTTTTTCTATATCTTTCAGTGGAAACTTTTATTAGGGCAAGGAGGGGGATTTTCGTTGAAGCAGAACGCGGGAGGCGGGGCCGAAGGGGTACATATTGACCAGGGAAAAGGGAAGTTGTCTGAGGGTTGTGAAGGGTATTGTTAGCTAAATGCAAGGAAATTTTCGCTCTCCTCTCCTTAAGGGTGACTAGATTGGCTCTCCAAAGAAGGGAAATATAAGGCACTTTACCCTCATTGGAGATAATTCTTACGCACCTTTTTTGCACTGCCTCTATTCTGTCTGACAATTTATTGGAGATGCCAGGATGCCAAACAGGACAGGCGTACTCAAGGGTTGGGCATACAAATGAGAGACAAATTCTTAAACAGTGCGATTTAGGGCATTTAAATTTTTTAAGCAGTTTAAGGAGGGAAAATGCGGCACTTGCACGTTTTAAAATATCGTTAATATGACAGTCCCATTTTGAGTCGCTTGAGATGTTAAAACCCAGTAATTTCACAGCGGTGACAGATACTTCAGGGGGGATTGGGCAGGAAAAAGAAGGAGTTATAAGGAAATTAATAGTTAAAACCATTGACTTTGAGGGGTTGGCATTCATATCATTACTAACAGCTTCGTCTGATATCAATTCCAAGATGTTCATTGGGCTACTTTATAGATTTTTGAAACATGTCTCTAAGACAGTCAGATCATCAACAAATTTCCATCTATCCGGGAAAGCGAAACCCAAAAGACACTCAGTGACTAAAAGAGACTCATTGTTGAGATGCATAGTCCCAGTTAAACTTGTTTTTTCTGTCCTTTAAGTAATCTCAATCCTTTGCTAAATTAAAGACTACAACAACACATAACAATTCTTATTTTATTCTTATTCTTATTTTATAATTCTTATTTTATCTTATTTTATTTGCTGAAAATTTGAATTTGTTGCATTTTCCTTCTCACCTCATGCTTAATTACATCCGAGCTTGGTAAAATTTTGAAGATATTTAGGGATGTTTATGTTAACTTTCTGGGTAGAAGATGGACATACCACTCAATGCAACTTTCAAATAATTTCTACCATCGTAAATCCATTTTGAGTCATCTGAAGTGGTACCTTGACAGAATACAAGCCATGTTGCACATTGCTTTCAGGCCAAAAATTGAATAGCATCGAGAAAAAAAAGTTTAAAATGAATAGAATAGATAAAACAAGTTTTACCTTACTCACTTACTACCTTACTATCTAAGAAAGTATATCTTCTACGCAAACCCCCTTGGTACTATCGGCTAGCGCGTTCGGTTGCAATAGGCTGACAGCCTTCTTCCGAATGGAGAGTGTTCCAGTCTCTCCGGGGCTCCTTGTTTTAATTTAACTTTATTTTCTTAATTTAACGTAAATTTTATTTATTGTATCGATTAAAATGCCTTTATAGAAATTTTTGGTAGCTTGTTAAAGGAGAAATTACCCACACAAAAAATTCCTGTTTGGTTTTCTGGTCTCATTTAAAGTTAATCTGTAGGGTCGAGTCTGAGGGTAGTAGTCTCTGCGGGTATGCCTCTGACTCTGAGGGTAGTAGGTGCCTGTTTCGGATCCACTTGAAACGGGTACTACTACCTCACTGAATATGGACCATATTGCAGCCTGCTTTTAAGCAAAAAAAAAAAAAAAAACAAGAATTAGCTTTTTAATATTGCTTCTGAATAGCAAGTTTTTAATAACCATTTTTAGGAAAATAGCTACTAGCATAGCTACCCTTTTAGACCCAAGCCTCAAACTCTACCTTTAGATTTTAGCTGGTGTTCAATCATTCTTTCCTAGGCATTTTTTTCTTCAGATAGTCAAAGCGAGTTGTGTTCATATCTTGTTACATTGATAAATTGCAAAAGGCAATATGGCTTCTTAGAAGGGGTAATTGCTGCCATATTAAACCTCGAAAGAATTTTTAATCGATTCAGTAAATTCCGCTTAGAGAGGCAATGACGAATCTTGGAATTTTTCAGTGTAATAATAATAATAATTAATTTAGTTTCTGCGGTTGGTAAAATAAATGTAGTAATAAGTGCCTGATCTCAATTCCTGACAGAAAAACAATTATAAAGTATGACAAAATGCCCAGTGCTTCCAAACGCTAGATGACGTTGATTTTTTTGCCAACACTAGCTCCAGTTTCTGCTCTTTTAAGTTACCCTTACTCTTTGGATATTTATTTTGGTTTCTCCCTGAAAACACCCTAATTATTCAGAATATGCATAAATTAAATGGTCAAAATAGAACTGGAAGGGAGAGGGTTGTTTTTTTTTTTTTTTTTGTCATAGAGACTCCAATATCTGAAAAAGTAAAACTGTGGAGTAAAAAATTAAATTGAAAGAGTTCTTGTTGACTTGCCATGCGGAGTAAAACCATTTTTATAAAAACAAATATAGATAATAATAATAATAATATTTTGAGAGAACGATTAGGAGACAATTATAATATACTAGGAGATAACAACATTACCGTAAATAACAGCAATAAGGAGAGTGAGTGACACTGAACTGTTATGCTAAAAACTTTTCCTTTTTTTAGAGGAGACTTCATTTTTGATGTTTTCTTTTTGACTTGCCGTGCAGAGTAAAACCTTTTTGTAAAAGAAAAAAAAATAATAACATATAGGCTATGTATAATAAAATTAACAAAAAATAACAACAATTAGGAGAGCGAACGACACTGAACTGCTATACTATGAAGTTTTCTTTTTTAGAGGAGGCTCTAAAGAGGATGCTGTTTTAGAAAGGGATACAACTTATGTAATTTTTTCTATTGTCTACATATAACATCTTTTGGAAAATATAAGTATTTTTTCTGCGGAATTTTATGGGGGTGTGGGGCTTCCGCGGCTAGAATTTTCCGTGGAGAGGAAAGCTTCCAGGAGGAATTCTTCACTGGAGAATTTACAGGTGAGGAGGGGATTTCCTGGCATGATATGGCTAGAAATTAAATTTTAACATTAGGAAATAACAACTGTACTGTAAATAACAACAATTAGGAGAATGAGTGATGCTGAACTGTTATTAGGGCCGTAGCCATAATTTTTTTTTTTTGGGGGGGGGGAGCTACTAAAAAACGCATCAAAAATTAGTTTGTGTGCATTTTTTCAACGGTTTTACAAGACGGGCAAAAATATAGAGGGTTTAGGGGGGTTTAACCCCCTAAACCTCCCTTAGACCTCCCTTAACAGCCTAAACCTCCCTTAACAGCCCCTGGCTGTTATGCAATAAATCTTTTTTTCTTTTTTTAGAGGAGACTCCATTTTTGATGGTAATGAAAGGCACCCAGATTATTGACCTAAGCCTAATACCTTCCAGTGAAGCAGGAGCTATGGGCCGTATTGCTCCAGTTGTTGACGTTGGAGGGGGGAAAGATATTGAGTTTGACAGGAAAGGAGAACTCATCTACTGGATCGAAACTCAGGAAAAAGACGAAGAAAATGTGAGATATTTAATGTGTATTACTTAACTATAGATGCTGTTTTAGAATTAATTACTTTTTATTTATTACCTAGTATATTATTATTTGCTTGTTATTTATATTTGACTTATAGTTTTAGAATTTGTTACGTAGAGTTATAATTATTTTTAGAACTAGTTATTTATTATTTTAGAATTGTTTTAGAATTTACTTATCGTTGTATTTTTTTATTATTTATTTATTATTATTACATCATTTATAACTTATTATTATTTAATTGTTGCGTTAATTATTATTTATTACATTCATTTATTTCATTTATTACTTTTAATCTTTTTGCATGGCTTTATGTATCCGTAAATCCCTAATAGAGTCCTAGTTTTTACATTCAGTTTTGAAAAAATGAAATTATACAGTAAAAAAAGATAAAAACAACAGCTTAGCCGACCAGCGGTGAGAAGAATTCTAAATATGAGCTAGCAACAAAGAGTCTGTAGTAATGGAATTCGTGGTAGAAGGGACCCGCCTTTTGGGACGTGTCCTTCGTATGTTCCAAAGCACTACGAAGGCCGAGTCCGTTGATTTTTTGAATTAAAATCGATTTTGTGGAAGTGAATAAAACTTGAGAGTAGTACTCTTCGGATAGTTTTTGAATACATAGTAGTAATAGAAATTTATTATATAAAAAAATGAGACAAAATCAATTGGTAACACACCAAAGTGTTGCTTGTGAGGTTGTGCTACTAACAAAAAAGAAAAAAATTAGAAGAAAAAAACAAAATAAAAACAAAAAACAAAAATCAACAAGTATATCTGTAATAAGCAGAAGGGCGAAACCGTGTACCGAAAAAAAGCCGTACATAAATAATTCATACACAATAAAACAACATAATATCATGATCCCGAAGTAAAAAAAAAGAATAAACAGTTATTGTCAATTTTAATTCCATCTATCTCAGTCTGTTTCGAAGGTATACTTACCAAGCAACTTACCAACCAAGCAACCCCACACGTAGCTCAGATTTCTCAGTCTGTTTCGAAGGTATACTTACCAAGCAACTTACCAACCAAGCAACCCCACACGTAGCTCAGATTTCTCAGTCTGTTTCGAAGGTATACTTACCAAGCAACTTACCAACCAAGCAACCCCACACGTAGCTCAGGTTTCTCAGTCTGTTTCGAAGGTATACTTACCAAGCAACTTACCAACCAAGCAACCCCACACGTAGCTCAGATTTCTCAGTCTGTTTCGAAGGTATACTTACCAAGCAACTTACCAACCAAGCAACCCCACACGTAGCTCAGGTTTCTCAGTCTGTTTCGAAGGTATACTTACCAAGCAACTTACCAACCAAGCAACCCCACACGTAGCTCAGATTTCTCAGTCTGTTTCGAAAGTATACTTACCAAGCAACTTGCCAACCAAGCAACCCCACACGTAGCTCAGATTTCTCAGTCTGTTTCGAAGGTATACTTACCAAGCAACTTGCCAACCAAGCAACCCCACACGTAGCTCAGGTTTCTCAGTCTGTTTCGAAGGTATACTTACCAAGCAACTTACCAACCAAGCAACCCAACACGTAGCTCAGATTTCTCAGTCTGTTTCGAAGGTATACTTACCAAGCAACTTACCAACCAAGCAACCCCACACGTAGCTCAGATTTCTCAGTCTGTTTCGAAGGTATACTTACCAAGCAACTTGCCAACCAAGCAACCCCACACGTAGCTCAGATTTCTCAGTCTGTTTCGAAGGTATACTTACCATGCAACTTACCAACCAAGCAACCCCACACGTAGCTCAGATTTCTCAGTCTGTTTCGAAGGTATACTTACCAAGCAACTTACCAACCAAGCAACCCCACACGTAGCTCAGATTTCTCAGTCTGTATCGAAGGTATACTTACCAAGCAACTTGCCAACCAAGCAACCCCACACGTAGCTCAGATTTCTCAGTCTGTTTCGAAGGTATACTTACCAACCAAGCAACCCCACACGTAGCTTAGATTTCTCAGTCTGTTTCGAAGGTATGCTTACCAAGCAACTTACCAACCAAGCAACCCCACACGTAGCTCAGGTTTCTCAGTCTGTTTCGAAGGTATACTTACCAAGCAACTTGCCAACCAAGCAACCCCACATGTAGCTCAGATTTCTCAGTCTGTTTCGATTGTATACTTACCAAGCAACTTAACAACCAAGCAACCCCACCCGTAGCTCAGATTTCTCAGTCTGTTTCGAAGGTATACTTACCAAGCAACTTACCAACCAAGCAACCCCACACGTAGCTCAGATTTCTCAGTCTGTTTCGAAGGTATACTTACCAAGCAACTTGCCAACCAAGCAACCCCATACGTAGCTCAGATTTCTCAGTCTGTTTCGAAGGTATACTTACCAACCAAGCACCCCCACACGTAGCTTAGATTTCTCAGTCTGTTTCGAAGGTATACTTACCAAGCAACTTACCAACCAAGCAACCCCACACGTAGCTCAGATTTCTCAGTCTGTTTCGAAGGTATACTTACCAAGCAACTTACCAACCAAGCAACCCCACACGTAGCTCAGATTTCTCAGTCTGTTTCGAAGGTATACTTATCAAGCAACTTGCCAATCAAGCAACCCACACGTAGCTCAGATTTCTCAGTCTGTTTCGAAGGTATACTTACCAACCAAGCACCCCCACACGTAGCTTAGATTTCTCAGTCTGTTTCGAAGGTATACTTACCAAGCAACTTACCAACCAAGCAACCCCACACGTAGCTCAGGTTTCTCAGTCTGTTTCGAAGGTATACTTACCAAGCAACTTGCCAACCAAGCAACCCCACATGTAGCTCAGATTTCTCAGTCTCTTTCGAAGGTATACTTACCAAGCAACTTGCCAACCAAGCAACCCCACACGTAGCTCAGATTTCTCAGTCTGTTTCGAAGGTATACTTGCCAAGCAATTTACCAACCAAGCAACCCCACACGTAGCTCAGATTTCTCAGTCTGTTTCGAAGGTATACTTACCAAGCAACTTACCAACCAAGCAACCCCACACGTAGCTCAGATTTCTCAGTCTGTTTCGAAGGTATACTTACCAAGCAACTTGCCAACCAAGCAACCCCACATGTAGCTCAGATTTCTCAGTCTGTTTCGAAGGTATACTTACCAAGCAACTTACCAACCAAGCAACCCCACACGTAGCTCAGATTTCTCAGTCTGTTTCGAAGGTATACTTACCAAGCAACTTGCCAACCAAGCAACCCCACACGTAGCTCAGATTTCTCAGTCTGTTTCGAAGGTATACTTACCAAGCAACTTGCAAACCAAGCAACCCCACACGTAGCTCAGATTTCTCAGTCTGTTTCGAAGGTATACTTACCAAGCAACTTACCAACCAAGCAACCCCACACGTAGCTCAGATTTCTCAGTCTGTTTCGAAGGTATACTTACCAAGCAACTTGCAAACCAAGCAACCCCACACGTAGCTCAGATTTCTCTTGACTAATAGGGTCATTCCTTGGTACTTGGGACAAGCTTATTCCATACCTTAGCCCCTCTATAAATAACTGAAAAATCAGTCCTACTTGAAGTTAGGCGAGGAACCTTATTATCTCCACTTGTCCGAGTTCCATGACAATGAACGTCAGATCTTTCCTGAAATATTCCTGTAAAACAGTCTGGAAGGCACCCATTTCAAAGCATACGAAAAACTCTTCGGGTAGTGTATGATTGGATATCAAATGGCGAAAGGAGACGAGGCTGTCTGAAAAACATTGATCAATGATCAAACATATGATCAAATGGCAAGAAACATATGATCAAAATGGCTAAAGAAGACGACGTTGTCCAAAAAACATTGATCAATGATCAAACATATGATCAAATGGCAAGAAACATATGATCAAATGGCTAAAGGAGACGACGTTGTCCAAAAAACATTGATCAATGATCAAACATATGATCAAATGGCAAGAAACATATGATCAAATGGCTAAAGAAGACGAGGCTGTCCAAAAACATTACGCTGAACTAATGACTGAGATTTAAGGAAGGCTGAGGCAACCCCAGTACTGAAAGGAG
This sequence comes from Artemia sinica, assembly GCA_027921565.1. Taxonomy (NCBI): domain Eukaryota; kingdom Metazoa; phylum Arthropoda; class Branchiopoda; order Anostraca; family Artemiidae; genus Artemia; species Artemia sinica. The sequence goes on along the minus strand of CM051266.1, from coordinate 51,457,092 downwards.
ACGACGTCCTTGCTGTGGCACAGATTCGGAACGAACGGAGAGACTTTGTCTAAGCCCTATGTACCATCAATAGTTGTGGGGAGTTCGAGGCTACAACTAACCTCATTAGGCCTTAAAGCCTCTAGCACTTTCAAAAATCTTGAGTTTGTTGAGAGTTCAACCATTTATCATTCCAGATATATACGTCTTTATTTGACTAGGTCTATGGAGACGTATGCTCAAGAAACTACGCATAGACAATGATAAAATAATATTACAATTATATGAAAGAAGCACCTAGCACCAAGTTTACTATGAATTTCTATAATGAGTCTATAATTTGTATAATGTGTCAATTATTACTGGAAGACAAACCGAAAAAAGACCCAGGTCAAACCGCAATCATAAGCCTTATAGATTGATTATATGGATTATATCTAGTTTGTTTCGTTTATTTAGCGGTGTTTTTATTGTTGTTTTTTTGTGTTTAGTGTCGGTGTTTCTGATGTTTTCTCCCTTTCCCTTCTCTCTTTCTTTATGTTTCTTTCTTCTCTTATAGTGACAAAAAAGCTGATGCAGTTTTTAATTTTTTTTTAATTGGTCTGCATTCCATGTGACTCCGTAAAGTCATTAATTTTGGGGGTAATACTGTATTTTATCGATTTGACTGCAATTAGGTTTTAAACTAAATTTTAAAATTTTGAAGTTTGGACCTTTTAGAGACTCTTATGTTAGTTATAATTGTTTGAACCTAAGAAAGGCTGACGTAATTTATTAATCTTGTTAGAGCTAAGGCATTTAGTTATACTGTAAAAAAAATGAGAAAATTATGGGATTGTTTGTCGCAATGTTTCTGTTTCAATTCAAATTTGGAAAAGCAGGTTTTTAGAGTTCCGAAAGTTTGCTCCGAAAGTTTGCAGTTATACATGGAGCTACAAACAAATTAAATTATGAAATATATTATATACGTATATATATATATAGATTTATGATCTAATATAATTGATATAATAATTATATCAATTATATGCAATATAATTGATAGATTTATGATCTAAATTTAAAATAAACTAGCTGACAATCAGGCCAGGCTATAGGCACGAAAGAAATGCAGCGATTATTCTGTTTATACCTCACAATGCATAAATCAAAGTCACCGTGACTCCTTCCCTCACCCCAACAGAACTGTCCCTTAAAGTTTCAGTTCAATCCCCTACCACGAGTCAAAATAGTGAAGACTTACCAAAACCGCCACTATGAAATACTCATTTTTGGTGAGAAAAGATTATGTTGGATGAAAGCAAAGATAAAAATTTATGCTCTCTTGTAAGCACAGAAATCTGCCGAATAAAAATTTGATCATCAGGAAAATAAGAAATGGTCGTTTGGCTTTAGGCTTCAGGTACCCTCGCACAACGGCATGTGATAGTTTTCGGATTACTGATTGGTAGAAGTTATAGACAGTTATTAATGATAAAAGTAACATAAAAATACAGATTTCATTATTTTTCATAAGCCTAACACATTGTTATTTACTGACTTTTTTTTAATTACTCCCAGTAAGGACTCCTCCCCATTTTTTTTTAAATTACGCCCCTTTCAAAGAAATTGTTTGGCATTGGCCAGTTTATTATTGGTACTCAACTTTAATGATCACAAGCCAGAATAAATTTTCATTTTCAGGGAACCCTTTATAAAATGCCAATTGGTGGGGCAAACAAGACTGCATTCTTTGGCGATGTTGACACTGGACTTGTTGGCGCACCTTTTGCCCTCGCATTCGACTGGGTAGGAAGAAACTTGATCATAGCCAACAGAAAAGCTTCGAATATAGAGGCCATAAAAGTTGATGGAAAATTCAAATTCAGAAGCATTTTACTTTCGAATGATGGTAGTGAGACGGGCGTAAGCAAGCCCAGAGCACTGGCCGTTGATTCACTGGAAGGGTAAGTGCTATTGACCACCATGCATTGATGGCCTTTATAATTTTTTGTTTTTGTCTCTTTGCAAAAACGTTCTTGTTTGTTTCGTTTTTGCCTCCCTTTTCATTAGGAAAGCTGTGGATATTGAAGCCTTAAAAGTTGATAAAAGGTCAAGTTTAGAAGCGTTTTAACTCTGTATGATGGTAAGGCATTCTGATACTCGAATTACATGTATATTTGCTGCTCGGACCACATGTGTATTTGTACGAGTTGGACAAAAATTTCGGTGGGGGGGTCAAACCAGATAATCCCTCCAGCCCCATGATTTGGCCATTGGTGTGGATAGAAGGCTCACTAGGTGTAAGTAGTAAATAAGAGTAAATTAAGTAAGTATGACGGTACTAGACCCTTAAGGTCCAAACCGGCGATGCTGATCTCCGTTTCGTGACCCTTCAGCCAGGAAGTGCAATGGGGGGCTGAGGGCCAGCCATCCTGTGCTTTCGCACACCCTTCCTGCTTACCTTCCCCAGATTTCTCCAGGTACCCATTTAGAGCTGGGTCGACTCTGGCTAAGCTTACAGAGTCACACCACTAACCCGCGTCCCAAACCAAATGACTGGCCATGCCAGGGATCGAACCCGTGCCCCTTGGACAAAGAATTCTCAACCCAGCGCACGTCTACTTAGCCAGGACGGATTTAACGAGATGCTCGAGTTAGGTCTCATCATCAAGAATAAAAAAAATAAAGTGCTATAAAAACTATTCGTAACTAAAAATTTTAGTTGTACGTTAATTTTTTTGAGAGTTTATTTTTCTGGTTAATAAATTTATTAAATCATTTAGGCAATTCTTTTGGATTGACGAAGGTGGCTCTGGAGTACCCAGAAAAATTGGTCGAGCTCAACTCGGTGGTTCAAATCCAATTGTTTTGGTCAAGGACATTTTTAATCCACTCACACTAACATTGGACTTCATAAACAAACGTTTATACTGGAGCTCTGTTGATGAGCCAATGGTGAGTGTGCATATAGTACAATAGATTTAAGGAGGGGAAAGGGGAAAAATATTTTGGGAGGAGCAAAAGGAAAAGAAGGTCCTTACGTTTGTCCTTACCCTATGGTTGAAGATATAGACGAGAGTGTTGGCAACATGATGTTTCACTGTGAGGAATTGAATAAATTGCGAAAGGAAGAATGGGCTCCCATAGGCTGAGTTTTAGGAGGGGGGGGGGGGGGCTCACCTGGTCTAATCGGCACTCCCAATGCCGTATAATAGAAAGATCATAATCAAATATGATAGGTAGCATGATAGTTTTGCCTAAATAAAGAGCGATTTGGCCGCAATATATTATTTATTTTCTTTTTAGACCAGGACACTTCTTATAGGAAGAAATGTCATAGAAACCTCAAAAAGAGCTCATGGAGGACAACCAGCCCCCCCCCCCCACGTCAATCATTTCCCCAAACACATCCAATTAAAATTTTGAGATAGGCATCTTGTTCTGCGTATTTTAAAGGTCTGGAAATTATGACTTTGAGGATGACACCCCCCCCCCCTCCACACACACACCCCTCAGGGCAAGGGATGTAAGTTATGCCCTAGGGGAATATAAGTTTTTTTTTATAGAAATAGTTGTCGTATAAAACTCAGAGGAAGCTTATTTGATTGGTAATCAGAAGTTCTACTGGCCTTTTTCATGGTCAAAAGTGATCGGAGGTCACCCCCCCCCCCATGTCAATCATTTCCCCAAACACATCCAATTAAAATTTTGAGATAGGCATCTTGTTCTGCGTAGTTCAAAGGTCTGGAAATTATGACTTTGAGGATGACAACCCCCCCCCCCTCCACGCACACACCCCTCAGGGCAAGGGATGTAAGTTATGCCCTAGGGAAATATAAGTTTTTTTTATAGAAATAGTTGTCATATAAAACTCAGAGGAAGCTTATTTGATTGGTAATCAGAAGTTCTACTGGCCTTTTCATGGTCAAAAGTGATCGGAGGTCACCCCCCCCCCGCCTACACCAATCATTTCCCAAAACACATCCAATCACAATTTTTGAGATAGCCATTTTATTCAGCGTAGTTGAAAGGTCCAGAAATTATGTCTTTGAGGATACCCCCCCCCTTCCATAGCCCCCAGGGCAAGGGTTACGCCCTTGCCCTTGCTCTTAAGTTACGCCCTGGGGGTATATAAGGTTTTTTTTTATAGAAATGGTGGTCGTATGAACTTCTGAGAGGGCTCATTGGATTGGTAATAAGAAGCTATAGTGCTCTTTTTAAGAGTCAAAGTGATCAGAGGGCAGATACCCCCCTCCCTCCCCCCCCCCCCCCCGACACAGACACGTCGTATTTTCCCGAAACGCATCTGATAGAAATTTTAAGATGGCCATTTGTTGTCGTAGAAACTTCGAAAAAGACTCATTCGATTGGAAATTGAAAGGTGCCCTCTTTAATTGTCAAAAGTCACTGGAGGGCAAACTAAATCAAAAGGCATTTTGTTTGCGGTTGCCAATAAGACACTTCAGCAATATATCGAGAACGACTGGGGGTATCAGGTTGAAGCTTTCGGGGCTACTACTATTTCTGCTTCTGCTCTTACAAGTTAATTAAATAAATAGAGTATAAGCGTATCCAGGTTGTCAAATAGCATAGATATAATCTTTTGGGAATGATATTAAGTTTAATTTTTTTAGGTCAACTTGAAGAGGTATAAAAATGAATTAAAAAATACTATTTGTGTCAGGATTAAAAATTGTTGAAAACGTTTCTCCCAACATACAAATAGCAAGCCAAACTATGGATTCTTATAGAAAAAAAACTGGAAAGATATAAAATATTAATTTTTTTAATGAAAATGACTATTTCAGTAAAAAACGAACAGAAATTAATTTAAAAAAACTTTCCACAAAACAAGTTTTTCAAAGAAAAGTAAAGAGCTTAAAAGCCAAAAACGGGCAGAAATGAAGTCAAGTAATCGTCCAAGCGTAAAAATACCACGAATCACTATTAATAAATAAATGAAACTAAAAAAAACAGAAATTAGAATAAATAGCCGAGTGAAACTCAGAACGAGCAAAAATTAACATTAGTAGGGCTGATAACCCCCATGCCTTCTCAAGACCAGAGCATAATTTGTGCTTTACTGATAACAAAATACGTTTAAATGTTTTCACTTTTTTTACTTAAATAAATACAAAAAAATTAAGACTTTAAGGAATAAGTATCAGTATAGATTTATTAAACTGACAATCCACGGTCATTTGTTTTTTTTTTCTTTTTTTTTTCAGTAAAGCCTAAATTACGTTCTGTTCTTGAGAAGGCATGGGGGTTGTTAGCCCTCTTAATGTTAATTTTTGCTCGTTTCGAGTTTTACTCGGCTATTTATTCTAATCTCTGTTTGTTTTGAGTTTCATTTATTTGTTGATAGTGATTTGTGGTATTTTTCCGCTTGAAAGATTATTTGACTTTATTTCTGCCCATTTTTGGCTTAACGGAGCTCTTTGCTTTTCTTTGAAAAACTTATTTTGTGGAAAAAGTTATTTAAATTCATACAAATATAAGGCAGCGACATTCAGCCAGCCCCCCCCCCCTGCCCCCTCCTTATGGGTGCCCATGAAAGGAAGTACATGGAGAGTGGAGGTTTGATATGCTGAAGTTTGATGTGATGTGCTAAAGGACGTTTGAAGTCTCACATAGAATCTTGACACGGCACTGCTGTATTAGGAATACATCACATTAAAAAGTTAAAACTCACCTTCTCAATTCCAAGTCAAGTGCGTATTTACTACTTATTTACTACTATTTACTACTATGTTTACTACGTATTTACTACTATTTACTATAATAAGTATTTACTACATATTTACTACTTATTTACTACTATTTACTACTTATTTACTACAAATTTACTGCTTATTTTCTACTACCTACTACTTATTTACTACTTATTTACTGCTTTTTACTAGAAATTTACTGCTTATTTTCTTCTATCTACTACTTATTTACTGCTTTTTGCTACAAATTTACTGCTTATTTACTACTATTTATTACTTATTACCAAATTAACTGCTTTTTACTACAAATTAACTGCTTATTTTCTACTATTCACCACGTATTTACTACTATTTACTACGTATTCACTACTAAATTCACTACTAAATTTATTTTTTTGGTTTGTATATTTTTTTGGTTTGTATATTTTTTTGGTTTGTATATTTTTTTGGTTTGTATATTTTTTTTTGGTTTGTATATTTTTTTGGCAGTGTGTATCGACCATAATTTAATTCTTATTTTGCGTTGCTATGACCCTAGGGCTTTTAGATCAACAAAAATTATTATTACTGTTATTATTTTTGTTATTTTTACTGTTATTATTATTACTATTATTGTTATTATTATTATTATTGTTACTACTGTTATTACTATTATATTATTATTTTTATTATTGCTATTATTAGCATTATTATTATTGTTATTGCTATTTTTATTAATGTTATTATTATCATTATTATTAGTGTTATTATCATTATTGTTATTATTATTATTATTATTATTATTGTAGGCAATAAGTGTTAATACTTTACGCTTTGTCACCTATAACTAAATTAGAATGGAAAGACAGCGAATCATCTCTAATATCTTCTGTTAGTGCATCGTGTATAGTTCAGAGTCGAGATTTTGTCTAAAATATAAAACAAATTTACTCTCACTTGCTGTTTATTAGAATACAGTTTGGTTTATTCGATATGAGGTCTGCTATTTTGTTTTCCGTTTTTATTCTTCGTTTTCCATTTCAAACATCTTGTTATTTGTCTTTATGTCAGTTTTTTTCGTGTTTGCATCTCTGTATTTTATTTCTGTTTTATTTCTGGCCTGTTGCGTGATGTGCTTACTGTTTAACAAGTATTTTAATTGATAGAAAAAAAACTGAATTGGATTGAGCCTATTGATTACATTATAAATGCAATAGCAAACGGAATATAATATAAATATGAATAGAAAGAAGAAGAAGTAAATTCACCAAATAGTACCAAAATATTAATAACACCAAACGTGCTGCTTTAAACGTGAAAAACGTGATACACGTGCTGCTTTAAACTGCAACACCATGGGTATTCATTGAATTGATGCCATCTATGTTACGTTTTAACACGTTTTTTAAATCAAATATATACTTGAAGCAGAAATGAAAAAGAGGAAATTTTTAACCATTAATGTCAATTTTGAAAAAAAGAAGAAAATAAGCAAAATACAAACAATTACTGTCAAATAACGATATAGTCAAATATGGTATTGTCAATATGGAGTGGAAAAGAGGAACTTAAAGCCTAAATCGCGATTTTTTAACAATAACACCAATTTTGAAAAAAAGAACAAACTAAACAAAAAAATCACAATTATTGTCAAATAACGATGTTTTCAAATACGGTATTATCAATATGAAATGACAAAGAGGAAATTGAACCCTAAATTACCATTTTTTACCATTAACAACATTCTAAAAAAAGAACAAAATAAACTAAAAAAAATACATTTATTGTCAAAAAGCGATATTTTCAATTACGGTATTGTCAATTTGAGGAAATTGTAGGTTAAATTACCATTTTTTACCATTAATGCCAATTTTGGAAAAAGGAAGAACATGAGCAAAAAACACAATTATTATCAATTAACGATACTGTCAAATATGGTATTGTCAATATAAAATGAAAAAGAGGAACTTAAAGCCTAATTCATCATTTTTAACATTAACTACAGTTATGAAAAAAAGAAAAAAAAAACAAAAACATAATTATTGTCAAATAACGGTGTTTTGAAATGTGGTATTGTCAATACCGCAGCCAAAAAGACTTTTTACAATTATCTTTTTTTATATTTCGTTTTGACTTTTAAGAATTCTTTTTTCGTAGTTTACAAGTATTCATATTTTCTTTGACAAATTTTATCCTGATTTTTTTTTTAGATTGAAACCTGTGATACTGAAGGCCAAAATCGTAGAGTAATTCTTTCGGAAAAAAATGGAATTGCGAAGCCACAAGCACTATCTGTATTTGAATCGCGGATGTATTACCTAGACCCAGTTTATGAAGAAATCGCCCGAGTTGATTTACCCTCTGGTGACAAAAAAGTTGTTTTGATGGACAACACTCTTGATTTGAAGACGATGAAACTATTCCAAAAACGATCAGGTATGTAGACTAAGGCTGTAATTCATCAGGCCGTACTAAACTGTACAAAAACGATCCGGTAGGCAAAAAGCTAAGGCCATATTTCGTCTCCGTGAAGTAAAGTTTTCATATTGCAGTATAGTGATTTCAGGAAATTTCACATAAGGCCGTACAAAAACGATCCTGTAAGTATATTATTTTTTTCATATATTTTTTTTTTTTCAGTGTTACTTTAATTTTTTTTTTTGGTCCTTAACAAGTTATCTTCTAGGATCTTTATTGTTATTGATGTTTGTGTTATGTTTTTATTCGAATAAAATTGAATTGAATTGAAAGTAAGAAATTAAGGCCATGCTTCGTTTCAAAAAAGTAAAGTTGTCATATTGCAGCAAATTCATTTGAGGAGATTTTACTTAGGCCGTGCAGAAACGATTCTGTAGGCAAAAAACTAAGGTCATACTTCGTCTCAAAAAAAGTAAAGTTGCCATATTGCAGTAAAGTCCAAGGCCGTACAAAAACGACCCTTCAGGCAAAAAGTCAAGGCCAAACTTCGTCTCTAAAAAAGTGAAGTTGTCATATTGTAGTAAAAGGATTTCAGAGAATTTCACATGAGGCCGTACAAAGACGATCCGGTTGGCAAAAAGCTAAGGCCATGCTACGTCTCCAAAAGTAAAGTTGTCATATTGCAATGAAGTGATTTCAGGGAATTTCACATAAAAGCTAATAATATAGTGAGAGAAAAAATGCTTGCCTCCAGTTTCCCTCCTGTTAACTATTGAAGGGGCTTATGCTTGCAATTGTATTGAAGCAATCTGTACATTTTCTCTTCTTGTAGGGGGGAGGAGAATTTCGGCTCTCCTTCCCTCCCCTCTTGATACAGACCTGCCAGATTGCCGTGTAAGGGGGTGCTGAATTATTTGAATGCTTGCCGTGCTTGTTTGCCGTGTAAGGGCGGTACCGTGTAAGGGGTGGTGCCGTGTAAGGGGTGGTGCCGTGTAAGGGAATGCTGAAATAATAAGTACTGTGAGGCTAATCAAACAACTATTTTGTTATGAAACACACAATAGAAACGCTAAGTTAAATTAAGATTAAGCAATGAATTTTCAATCAAACTTGGATCCCTCTGATCTCTAATGCTGCTGATCCTCCCTGATCAGGATCTAAAGGACTCTATTTGTCATTATCGGGAGGATCAGGGGGAGGAAATGATTCATCAGGATGTTCTGGAATAAAGTTGATATAGGGTTCTATCAAAAAAATTTAATTGATCCTACTGAACCTCCCGTTGAGAAGACCTTAGTAATTGATATTTCACTGGGTCAGTAATCTTGATGGCCCTCCCCGCTGAATGCAGGAAAGCTAGATACTTTAATTATTTTGAAAATATTGCATTGTTATCCTTTTAACGTTTTTTAAGTTTTTTAACGGTTATACTTTTTTCCTGTGCCTTTTCCCTTTTTGTATAATTTGAACTTTGTTTTCCAAACCAGTGAGACGTCACTTTTCTTTGTTCTTTACTTTTAACTTTAACTATTTCGATAATATCGAATTTTTATCCTTTCATTTATGCTTTTTAACGCGTATACTGTTTTTGTTTAGTATTATACTTTTATCCTTTTTATACATTTTTCAAATATTTTCAGCATGTGCGACAACATTTTGATTTTCTCTTTGATTTTCTTATCTATAATTCAGATACAATTAAATTGCTACCCCATCAGTTATAAGTTTTAACATTTTACATTTTTATCCACAGCTCCCGACAACCATCCCTGTGTCCTTAATAATGGTGGCTGTGAACACATTTGTCTACCAACATCCCTTGGAGGACGTGTGTGCCGCTGCTCGTTTGGGTATAGAAAAGAAAGTGAAACCAGATGCCTTTCGTATAAATCGTTTGCCATTGTATCTCAACTTGGTATCTCTAGAGGTTTTGCCCTGGAAGACTCCGCTGAAGCCATGGTCCCTATATCTGGACCAGGTATGTGCTCTTTTTCTTTTTTTTTAACTTGTTTTGCCTTTTCGTCTTCTTTTAGCTTTTTTGCCTCTCCTTCTTCCTTTAACTTTTTGCCTCTTCTTCTTCTTCTTTTAACCTTTTTTAAGTTTTTCCTTTAATTTTTTGTCTCTTCTTCTTTTACTTTTTTTTAAAGTTTTTTCTTTAATTTTTTTGTCTCTTCTTTTTCTTTTACTTTTTTGCCTCTCCTTCTTCATTTAAGTTTTTTGGATCTTCTCCTTCTTCCTTTAACTTTTTTGCCTCTTCTTCCTTCAAATTTTTCGCCTCTGCTTCTTCTTTTAACTTTTTCGCCTCTCCTTCTTCCTTTAACTTTTTGCCTCTTCTTCTTCTTTCAACTTTTTTTAAGTTTTTCCTTTAAGTTTTTGCCTCTTTTTATTCCATAAACTTTTCGCCTCTTCTTCTTCCCTTAAATTTTTTTGCTCTGCTTCTTCTTTTAAATTTTTGCCTCTTCTTCTTCTTTAAACTTTCTTGTCTCTTAATATTCTATTTTTCCTCTTCCTCTTCTTCTTTTAAGTTTTTTTGGATATTTTTATACTTTCAGTGATTCGTAAAGTACCAAATAAATCAAAATAGAAACATTTTGTTTGCCCTTGACCTATCTTAGGTCTATTCATAAACGAAAACCATGATTTTCTAAGATTTATCCTTTGGTTGTTTCAGAACTATGAAGTTTTTAGGGCAGAACCTTTTTTTCGTCATTGTTACAACGATGAACCATGAAAATAACGTGCAATGAAGTTTATTTTAATAAAGTTTCTGTTAAATGTTTCCATGAAAGTAACGTTTCTTCTAGATTTGGCACCCACTACTACCAACAAAATGTCCGGGTTTTATCTTTTAGGTCTAAAAGGGGCTCAATCCTTAACATCAGAACAACTGCCAGAAGATATTATTCAGTATCACTGAAATTGGGGGAGGGATTAATACCTATTGTCTTAGTTATCCCAATCGGGCATATTTAAGCCCCTCCAAAATTCTGAAAAGAAATGCAAGATAAGGTATCTTAATGGGACGACTGATGTTACGTTATGTTCGGCGTAAGACTGGGTACTTTGGCGTAAGACTTCGGCGTAACGCGAAAAAAAGTTCTAATAGCCTAAACTTATTATTCATGTTTTTTTCTTTTAGGTCACAACATCCTTCATTTGGATTACCATTATGGAGAAAACTGGATATATTGGATTGATTTTAATAAAGACCCAAAAATGAACGGAATATTCCGAGTCAGACCGAATGGATCGGACATCACACACGTAATATCTACCGGAATCGGAAGCAATGGAATACGAGGCTTAGCCATCGACTGGCTTGCCGGAAATATGTACTTCTCCAACGTATTTCCCCACGAGACTTATATAGAAGTCTGTAGTCTTGATGGCAAAAACAGGGTTGACATCGTACGAACTACTAAAGACTCTCCGCGTGAACTAGCTGTCAACCCCATGAAACGCTACTTGTACTGGATTGACAATGGCCAATTTCCAACTATTGGGAAGGCTCTCTTAGATGGTTCTCAGTGGACTCCTGTTGTCACTTCTGGCCTAAGCAGTCCCAAGGATATAACCATTGATTTCCTTACTCACGATGTTTACTGGAGTGACTCTCGACAAGATACAATCCAAAAAGTATCATTTAGCGGTGGCAATAGGCAAGTAATCCGTGGTAACCTACCAAACCCAATGGGTTTAGCCGTCCATAAACAGCATGTCTACTGGGTGGACCGAAACTTGGGCACACTCTTCCGCACTAATAAAACTCCTGGGAATGCCACATTACCAGAGAGAATCAAGAGTGGCATGGACAACCTACGAGATGTGGCAGTTTTCGATATTGAAAGCCAGCCTTCTTCAGACACCCCTTGCTCTCGTCAAGGTTCAAGCGGCTGTGAACAGCTCTGCTTTGCTTATCCTGGTGATGCTAAGAATGTATCAGCGGATGGTTTTGTTTGTAAGTGCGCTAGCGGTGTTCTCAATGAAGATAGAAAAACTTGTGGAACGCCTAAAGAATATATTGCGTTTGTCACCAGAACTGAAATTAAGACAGCTTCATTGGATCCAAAAACTTTGATTGCACCAAAGCGGTCGCTAGTAAGTATTTTTTATTCTTATTGTTTTCTGGTATTATTATAAATTTACCGTATATTAATAATTGATATTATTATTCTTTTTATTATTACTAGTTTCCGTAATGTTTTCTCTCGCTTTTATTTGACATTTATTTAATTAAAGTGATTATTTTTTGCTTAAAAATTACCTCAGAAATGAAAATATAAAACAAAATTCTGGTTAATAACATTAAGCATCAGCATATTTAATTTTGTTTATTAAAAAAACGATTTTCTGATTGGTAGCACTTTTAATTATTGAAATTTTTAATTGTTAAAATGGAATGCAATCGTCTTTTCTATAAAGATAAAAAGAATGTAATTTTATTTTTCCAATATTCTTCGTATCCTAATAAAAAAAAAACATAAAATATTTTCTTCAAGAGGAAGGGGGGAAATAAAATACTATAAATTTGTTGTATTTTAAAAATTCTATGAAAGTATCCTTCTTTTTTTTATTTTTTTTAAATTCGTTAATTTATAAAGATAAGAAGTTAAATGTGAGTTTTATTTAAATTTTGCTTCTAAACTATAGTAAGCAACTCCTTAAATTTAAAAAAAAAAATTCTTCAGGACGAGGGGAAAGTATTAAAAAATTTCCTAAAAAGTCTTGGCTTTTTTAAAGTTTCTAAAAGTTTACAATTTTTGGATTTCTAGCGGAGAAGGAATACGCCGTCAGCACCTTTTTTCATCTGGCAGGTTTAAATGCACTTATATGCATAAATTTGCAGCTTTGAAGATAGAAGTACAAAATGAATTTTTTTAAATGATGGACTTCGGTGAATTTTGTGCTAAGTATTCTAAATACTTTGTGCTAAATGTACAAAAAGATGAATTTTATGCTAATGAGTGGAAATGTTGATATATATTACGTACTTTTTTTTAACATCAAGCTGTAACAAAAACATTTTTATATTTTTTAAATTTAAAATAGTTGCGATTGAATAGCGGATTTACAATTGATGAGATAATAACTTTATTATTTAGATATTATTTTACATTCATTATATTTATATTTCAGAATATTCATATGAATTATAATCCTGAAGAAAATAACTATTTTATATTTACTGGTTTGATAAAAGAAAAGGAATTTAGTTTTCTTTAGAAAGGCTATATAACTAACTAACTTGTTTTTATTAATAAATTTCAACAAAAAGGTTTGTATTTGAAAAAATTGCAAATAAACAATTTCTGTTCAATTATTTTATACGGGAATTTATTTGAATTATATTTTATTATGTTTGAATGAATTACATTATATTTTATCAACATCCGCAAGTACACAGGGTGCGGGCTTTTGGACCCATGCCCCTCCAAAATCAAGTTTTTTCTAGTTTTTCCAATAATTTCTCATATTTTCTATATGAATCTCCGTTTTTGTATATTTTCTTTTATTCTTTTTTATTTAATATTTATGGCTTAATAAAATTATAAGCACAAAAATATAATAATAATTTTTTAATAAAATTATATCTTTTATAAATTATAAAAGCACAAGATAAGCCAACATAATATAAGATGTATTACCTTACATTTATAAGCCAAATATTTTTGACTTGATAAAATTGTAAGCCAAATAAAATTATAAAGCCAAAAAATAAGCCAATCACTACCTAAATTTTTAATCCAAATATTTGTGGCGCAATAAGATTATAAGCCAAATAAAATTATAATAATCCTTTAGTAAAATTACATTTTTATAAAATTATAAACGTAAAAAAATAGGCCAATCATTATATTAGATCGCAATAGCCAGTGAGATAAGGTGATGACCTCCTGTAGATTTATCGTTGGTTGTGGGGTGACGACAGCAGTTGACGTTTGAGTCCCAATTGAGCTTCCACTCAACTTTGGCCGAATCTTTCTCGATCCCAACTTTGAATGACAGGGTTGATTGCGTTTAAAATTTTTAGCCTAGGAATGTGTTAAAGAAGACTTACCATTTGTTTTTATGTAGGTTCAACAGCAGTACATAATAAAATAGCTGTAGCATATAGCTGTATAGTTATAAAATAGTTCCTTTATTTTATAAAAATGGATTTTACTTTTGCTTATCATTTTAGGGTTAAAATAAAATCAATTAATCATTATTAGTAACAAATAGAGTTCTGGAACGGTAACTAAAAAGAATTATGTTTATGTTTTTGTTGCGCAAAGTACTGTGTAGGGTGATTCCATGGACCTGTATATACTTACGATATCAATTAATTTTTGAGTAAAGAACCTATTGCTCTATGCTTAAATTCAGCCAAAATCCAATTGAAGAAATTTACCTAGTAAAAATAAGACTACTGCTGTTAATATTCAGCCAAATATTCAGATTAAATTCAGCCAAAATTCAATTTAAGCAGTTTACCTAGTAAAAATAAGACTACTGCTGTTAATATTCAGCCAAATATTCAGATTAAATTCAGCCAAAATTCAATTTAAGCAGTTTACCTAGTAAAAATAAGACTACTGCTGTTAATATTCAGCCAAATATTCAGATTAAATTCAGCCAAAATCCAATTTAAGCAGTTTACCTAGTAAAAAATAGACTACTGCTGTTAATATTCAGCCAAATATTCAGATTAAATTCAGCCAAAGTCCAATTTAAGCAGTTTACCTAGTAAAAATAAGACTACTGCTGTTAATATTCAGCCAAATATTCAGATTAAATTCAGCCAAAATCCAATTTAAGCAGTTTACCTAGTAAAAATAAGGCTACTGCTGTTAAAACCACATCTATTAATATTCTGGCTACACAAAGCACTATGCAGAGTGTTTGGGTGAACCTGTGTTTAAGTATAGTGCTAGTGAGCTTTCGAACTTTCCAGGTAAACTTCACAAATCTAGTTGGTCTCGATTTCGATTACGTAGATGACCTGATGTTCTTCACTCAAATCCGCCCAGAAGCTCGTATTGCTTCTGTGAGTACGAACGAGTTCAGTAGCACCAGTGTAAAAACCATCCTACGTGGGTTGATCAGTCCAGAAGGAATTGCCTACGATTGGACTCATAAGAAAATCTACTGGACAGATTCAGTGAATAATAGTATCTATGCAATGGATACTGATGGAACAAACGTAATCAATATCGCCAGGGTTGTTCGACCGAGAGCAATTGTTGTCCATCCGTGCATGGGGTGAGTTATTTTTCTATTTGATGAATGTATATATTATACAACTGCTCTCATTCAAGCAGATTTTAAATAACTTTAAACTTAAGATAAAGTCCCCGGAGTAGCTTTGGGATTTATAATTCCTATGCTAAAAGGTCTATGTTCCGCATGGTAAAAGGTTTATTGTGTTCTCTTGTATGTTAAACTTAAGGTTTATGTTCCTTTAAGTACTCGAACTTAAGATAAAGCCCTTGAGTAGCTTTGGGGTTAACGTTCTCTATGCTATAAGGTTTATACTCCGTATGCTAAAGGTTTATTAAGTTCACTTGTATGGTAAAATTAAGATTTATGTTCCCTTAAGTGTTCAAACTTAAGGTAAAGCCCCCAGAGTAGCTTTGAAGTTTGTGTTCTCTATGCTATAAGGTATATACTCCGTATGCTAAAGGTTTATTAAGTTCACTTGTATGTTAAAATTAAGGTTTATGTTCCCTTAAGTGTTCAAACTTAAGATAAAGCCCCCAGAGTAGCTTTAGGGCTTATGTTTCCTATGCTATAGGACGTATGTTCCATATGCTAAAAGGTTTATTATGTTCACTTCTACGTTAAACTTAAGGTTTTTCGTTCCTTTAAGTGTTCTAACTTAAGATAAATCCCCCAGAGTAGTCTTAAAGTGCTAAGGGCAGTGAATCCGAAATCAGGTCGTTGGAATTGGTTGAGATGCGTCATTGGGAATCACAAGCCTTTAATTTCTGAAGTTTGCGGACGAAAAGCATTGGAAAATTTAACAATTCATACTGTTACATTGTTACATTACAACGCCCCCCTCCAAAAAAAATTTTAAATATAGTTCCCGCAGTGAGAAACCATTTCTTTATACCTCACAAGGCTCTGAAAACCTGTTTTCGTACAGACCTTTGCAATACAATTGTCGCACGCTTACCGCTTTATAAAATAATACCTTCATAAAATACGTCAGATACTCCCCCCCTCTGGCTGAATGATGCTGCCTTTTTTTTATATTTTTGTTCTGACATTTCTATTATATAGCATTAAAAGTGCCAATTAGATGAGGTTTGTCCCCCTCCTGGAATTCAGCTTATGGGCGCCCATGCTTGCAACTATGCATTGTTCAATTCCAGGTAAGATGCCAGGGAATAATTTGTACCAATATTCTTTGTTCAGTTCGGCTAGTCAGGGGGGAGGCTATATACTGAGAATCGGCGAAATCTTATCCTTTTTTAATTCTGAATTAATTATCAGTTTTTTCCTTATAAATGTGTTTTAGGATAATCTCCGTTAGGCTTAGGAAGTAAGTCACCAAGAGCAGAGGGAGTCTTTGGGGTCGAAGTTGTAATTTTATAACTTTTCTGAAGTCTTAATCAATCCTCTCAGTTTGGAACAATTAAAGTTTTGGAGTTTGAAACTCCAAAACTCCACAGTTTGAAACAATTAAAGAAAAAATCTGAGAAAATCAGAGTTTCCATGTGTGAATAGACTTGAGATGTGTCCAAGGGCGAAAATTGTAACAATTTTGATGTCCTTGGTATCCCCATTTCCCCCTAGTCATGTCCCCTTTTCATGTTTTTAATGTGTTACTTTTCTGCTGTCTCGTATTTTGTTGTTTTTATGTGATAGGATGATTCTGCTATCTTTGATAGCTGATATTTAGCCTTATCCATTTCTCTAATCACATTTTGACCTTTCTTTTTTATTTTAAATTTGGAAAAACGTAATAAATACGTCCGTAACATGTGCAATTCGGAAATTCTTTCGGAAAGCTTAGGTCATCCTGTCAGAAAATGTCAAATTTTTGGGACTTTGTCTTCCAAGTAGATAAATTATAAAAATTATAATGATATACAAAAAATATGTATTATATATGATTCAACAAGGGTCATATTTTTTGGTAACAAAAACGCTTAATTGAAAACGGTCAGTCAAAATAATCTTTGCATAGGATTAAATCTAACAGACGAAAGAGCCGAAGACGGCTGTTGGTTATATAGCCGAAATATTTGCTTAGGCTGTATATTATATTTTATTCACTGTCTTCAAAATTTTTCCTTTTTATTTTCATATATTCTATAGTTAATTAAATGTTTTGGCGCTAAAATTTGAAGATAGAAACAGGAACTAGGTCATACTGTCTTCTGAAAGGCTGTTGTGCAACCTGAACAGTTTTTTTTTTTTAGAAGAAAAAGGATTTATTAAAAAGAAATAAACACATTAACAACCAACTTGAAGTTTATAAACTTGTATGGGTAGACGTCACCCTACATGTACAATCACTACCAGCCATCCTTACCCCCATCCCTCTCCCCAAAAAATAATAGTAAAATAAATTATCAAAAATAAAAGAAAGAAATTAAATGTGGCATCACCAGCACAAGTTCATTGACCCCCCCCCTCCCCCAATGTGTAGACAACATGGCTGTTTTTATCTCATAAGAACAACAATCTAGCTGATATGTAATGATTTAACAACAACCCATTTTTTTTTTAATTCTATTCCCTACTGTTATATGCAGTAACTGATTTTCTTAGTGAATTCTTTAATTATGGTTTAAAGGTCTCTATTTCATCATTGACACTCTTATTTTCATAGGTATATGTTTTATACTGAATGGGGAATATTTGGCGCTACAGGAAAAATATTTAGAAGCACTATGGCTGGTACCCTCAAGGAAGCCATCGTTGACAAAGAACTAACTCAGCCATCTGGCCTTGCAATTGATTATGATGATGATAACCTTTACTGGACAGATGCTGTTCTTGAGAAGATAGAAAAGAGTGACTTAGATGGGAAGAATAGAGAGGTAATATTTGATCCTACACTTGATCTATTTTACCTTCGCTGGTAATTACCATAAAATATTGCCATAAGAGTTAGATAATTACCATGATAATTGTCATAATTGCACTAGATAACTACATAAAATAATTACCAAATAGGGGGTGTGATGGGAAGAATAGAGAGGTAAGACTTGCTCACACACTTGACCCATTTTATCTTATCGCATAATTTCTATAATTTAATTGCCATATGAGCTAGATAATTACCATAGTAATTATCATAATGGAAGTAATGTAATAACTAAATAATGAAATTACAAAAAAAATGAATGTGATGGAAAGAATAGAGAGGTAAGATTTGGTTATACGCTTAATCCATCTTTGCAGATAATTACCATAGCACAGACAACCATAAGAGTGATATAATTACCATTATAGTTTCCATAATTACTTTAGATTACCAAAAAACTGACTTTGGCGGAAATAATAGAGATATAAGGTCTAATCATACATATTATCTATTTTATCTTTGTAGATGATTACTATGACATTAAATACCATAAGAGTCAAATAATTACCAAGATCATTTTCATTATTACCTAAGATTAATACCAAAACAGTGACTTTGGGGAAAGTATAAAGAGCTAAGATCTGATCATACACTTGATCTATTTTATTTTTGCAGATAATTACCATAATGCCAGTTTCCATAAGAATCAAATAATTACCAAGAATAGTTTCCATAATTACCTAAGGTTATTGCCAAAAAAGTGACTTTGGTGGACGGAATAAAGATCTAAGATCTGGTTATATGCTTGATATATTGTCTTCCCAGATAATTACCACATTAACAATTACCATAAGAGTAAGATAATTACCAAGATAAGACTAAAATTATCTAAGATGATTGCCAAACAGCGACATTGATGAGAAGAATAGAGAGGCAAGATTTGATTATGCGCTTGATCCATTTTTTTGCAGATAATTACCATAATATTAATTGCCATAAGAGTCAAGTAATTACCAAGATAGTTTCTGAAGAAATCTGCTTCAAAGTTAATACGAAAGATAATATAATTTTTTGGGGTATCTAAGCAAATACTTATGCGTCTCATCAAATAAATTAATCAGAACTTAGCTCATACATGCTTAGAAAAGTATTGTGTTTTATTGACGCTTGGAAAACTACAAAAGAGGAATTTTAAATCTGAATCCTTCAAATACGAAATGCAAAGTTGTGCAAAATAAATTGATCAGGAATTAGTTCGTAGATGTTTTGAAAATTAATGATCTATGAGATTTCCAGAAAATAACTTTTAACTAATTTAGTTTAATTAACTTTTTCAATAACTTTGCTGAATTTTAAGTTTATGTAACTTTAAGTTTAATCAACTTCAATTTTTGTAATCAGTTCAATTAACTTATTTTTTTAAATTAACTTTAATTGACTAGTTTAATCAACTAGTTTAATTATTTTTATTAGTTAGAGTTAATTACAAATAGTTTATTAATCTTTTAATTGGTTACATTCCTTAATTTAACTTAGTTAATATAAATTAACCAATTTATTATTTTTGATATATTAATTTAATTTTAGATCATTATACGAGCCACAATATATCCATTCGCCATCACAGTCTTTGGCCAACATATCTACTGGACCGATTTGCAGCTCCGGGGTCTCTACCGTGCCAGTAAACATACAGGTGCAGATCAGATCGAACTTGTCAGAAGATTGGATGATTCACCAAGAGACCTTCAAGTCTACTCACCGGACAGGCAGCGCTGCCAATTCAATCCTTGTACTTTAAATAATGGCGGCTGTGCGCAGTCGTGCCATCCTGGTCTCAATGCTACGGTAAGGGTTAATTAGATGTAAATTTCCGTTTCTTTTCTTTGCTATTCCATTTTTATGAAAATTATACTTTGTAAGAGGATACTTTTGAGGGTTTTTATGGCACTTTCGCAAAGCATTATTTGCAACGCTGCCAGCACATACCATTTCGCATGCACTGTGTTGGATGTGTCCAGCTTTGTCACACTGCTGCTACTGCAAGCATATCATAGTGTTTAGCAATGCTTCACAATTTAGCTCTAAGAGCATTTTATTTTGAACAGAAAGCATAGTCTGAGAGCTTTAAAAAGGGGCAAAAGAAAACTTCCCAATTCAGATTCCCCAATTTGCCAATTTGGTAATTAAAATTCCCCAATTTTCCAACTTGGTAATTAAAATTCCCCAATTTGGTAATCCCAAGTTAGACTGGCTGTTTCAGAAATTTCAAAGTTGTTATAATATTACTACTCCTACTACTACTAAAGCTAATTGTATCATCAAGCTGCTTGAGGCTAATCAGCTGTGCACCATCCTCCCCACTTCTATCTGTTCCAAGGCGTATTCTTTATCTCCTCAAATGAATCTTGAATTCCATGGATTTGCTTTTATTTTCACCGCTCCTCTTCCGTTCAGTGATGCTGTTGTCCAGGGATTTTCAAGTAGTATGATTTTTGGTAACCTCATCACTTAACCGTGAACTGTAACCTATCCATCTTTACCTTTTCTGTCTTTATAGCTGTGAAAATGGAGATCCAAGCGTATATCTTTACAACTTATTGTTTGATATACCACGCCTGAGGCCAACACAGCTACGCACGCTCCTCCTTCATCTCAATCTGTTCAAAGCCTCTCTCTTTACACCCTCCCAAGAAGTTCTCATTTCATTGTGACACTCTCCCCTTGCGATGATACTGTTTAATACTGTTTGGTATTAAATCTTTCCTTGCGACATTCTCCCCTCTTCGGGGAAGACCAGCTTTTCGTTTGGACCCCGACGGTTATCCGACAAGGGCAAAATTGGGCAATCTGTAGTCCTTCATCCACAAAAGGTGTCCTAGCCATCTCAACCTTTATCTTATTATAGCCCTAGAAAGAGGGATTGAACCACATTTTCGAATAGCTTACTGGCTGAGATACGATCTGGCTGAGAGTCGGGTACCCAAAAGCCTGAATTATTGTAAAAAAAAAGCTATCCTTAGACAATTAAGTACTGCGGGTAGCTTCACTTACCTTGGTAGTAATATTAGTAGAGACGGTGGTAGCAGTGAAGATGTTAAAAGTAGAATAGCCAAGGCTCAGGGTGTTTATTCACAGTTAAAATTTTTGGAAGAATAGGAAGACAAGTCTGCAAACCTAGATTAGAATATTAGTAGCTACAGTGATGACAGTGGTCAAATATGGCTCTGAAGCATTTGCTAGATGTTTCTCAGAGGAAATTCCTACGGATTGTTCTGGGTACCCAGCTGACTGACAGTATTTCAAACAGTAGGCTGTATGAAAAATGTGCTTCAATTCTGCTTTTTAGGGCTATAATGAAAGAAAGGTTGAGATGGCTAGGGCACGTTGTGCGGATGAAAGATGACAGATTGCCGAAGATTGTCCTTTTCAAAAACCGTCTAGGGTTAAACGGAAAGCAGATCGTCCTCGTCTTGGGTGGGAGGACGTCATAAAGAAAGATTTAAAGGAAATGGGAACTTCCTGGGAGGGTTTAAAAAGGAAGGCTTTGAATAGATTGGGATGGAGGACGAGCGTACGTAGCTGTGTTGGCCTCAGGCGGCTTGGTGCTGCGGTGACTTGTTAGTAGTAGTAGTAGTAGTAGGTAGGGGAAAACAAAAAGATGCATTTTCAGGCCACAATTTGTTTTGTTTTTTTTTGGGGAGAGGGGGATACGATTGGGCTAATTTAGAGGAACAGCGTTCCTTCCCTGTATTCATGTATGAGGAAAATGCTCTAAAAAAAAAAAAAATACAAATGACAATTTGTATTAAAACGGAATCCAAAGTTAGTAGTAGTAGTAGTTGACCAAATAGGGTGTGGAAACTTTCCTTGCAGAACTTCAGCACAGTAGCTGCCATGTGCCACTCTTCTGAGGATTGCCATTATCTTTCCCAAATATTCTGAAAAATTTGTTGTGGCATAATTTAGAAGCCAATATTAATTATTAAGTAAATTCAAAACCCATAATTATTTATTAATTATGGCATTAATTACTGTTTAATTGGTGTACTTTTTTATTTTACTTCAAATTCAATTATGGTACGATTAAGACGCTCTTAATTTCACGTCATATTATTAAATTAAGGTTTATGTTCCCTGTGAAACCTCCAATTTTATGGTATAACTATATATGGTATAACCAATTTTATGGTATAAGTATATGGTATAGCGAGTTATAGCCTATAGCTATAACTCGCATTGAAAAGACAGGATACTTGTATTTCCTACCCTTTCTACATTCTGCTTTTAACCTGGTTATAGTTTCAGTTTCATTTCATTTTGCTTTTAGCTTTTTTGTATAGTCCTATAATTTTCTTTTCCTACCCTTTCTAAAGTACCCTTTCTCTTTCATATCCTTTCTACAATCTGGTTTTAACCTGTCTGTTGCTTCAATTTCCATTTACTTGATAAAAAGAAAAAAAAATGCGTCACCTATTTTTTGCATTTTCAACGTATTTTTCATTCTAAAAAAAACACGAATTGAATTTTGAAAATATAATTCGGTAGATAGATAAAGCTGAATCTCAGTAGTCGAATGATCGAAATTGCCGTTTTATGTTCGAATATTACTACTGCAGACAACAAAAATTGAGAGCAATCATAAAAATTAAGAGTGCCCTTCATAGTGCTTACTATAGTTTTTTTTCTTGTCCTACTGGTATTTTTTTACGACTTTAGTTTTAATTTAAATTAAATATTTTTTATTATCAATATTGGAATTGAATATCCTGAACTTTTTTTAATTTCGTTGTTCCAAAGTTCATACACATATAGAAAATTTTAATTGCATTTATGCAATAAAACATTTATCAAGTTGAATTCATCTTTAGAAGTCAAATTTGCTTGTTTTGCCATTAAAAGTTTTGGTGGCCTCTTTAGGGCCCCACTTTTCTTGGAATTGATTGCAGCAATTGCTAATAAATCAGGGCTTTGGAGTCGTTTATTTGGTTATAATCGACTCCAACTCAGGTTCCAGACATTTTCAATATGCCGACTCCAACTCTGACTCCATTCATCGAAATTTACTAAAACTCCGTCTCCATGATTCCGACTCCACAGCCTTGTTATAAAGCTTCATTTTACTAGGTTTTATAAGTTATAATCGACTCTGGCCCAGTTCCGTCTCCAGACACTTCAGTTTACCGACTCTAACTCTGACTCCATTCAGAAAAATTTAATAGAAACTCCGACTCCACATCCCTGTTTTAAAGCTTCATTTAACTAGATTTGCAAGTTTTATATAAGTTATAAATTATATAACCGACTCCAACTCCGACTCCAGACATTTGCTATGTAACGACTCCGACTTCAAAGCCCTGGAACAAACGCGGCCTAGGTCTATTTATTCCCGTTTCCATCATAACTGCATCTAATATTAATACAATTTATCTTACACAGATTGATTTTTTAGGCTGAAGATAAGTATTGTCAAGTTTTGTCTTCGCAATATTTATTTTATCCAACGCATTTGCTTGTTCATTTTCCAGAATTTTTATATATAAAATATCATTCTATTTTCAGGACTGTAAGTGCTGTGAATTCGTATGTATAATATATGTATTTTTATAAGCTATTATTTAATGTTAATTTCTTTGTTTATTTTATATAAATTTCCTTTGTATAAATCATTTTATTTCAGGCTGAATGTAAGTGTAGTGAAGAATTCAGATTGGCTAATGATGATAGAATGTGTGTTGCGAAAAATATCACGTGTGACCCAACACGATTCACGTGTCTCAATGGTAAATGTCTATCCCGACTTTGGGCTTGCGATGGCGATGATGATTGCGGTGATAATAGTGATGAAGATAAAATTTCTGTGGTAAGTACTTCGCGGCTTCTACTGAGAATAATAATTAATAATAAAAGGTATTTTTAGTTCGTACTACTTTCCTGTGTTTCTTAAAGTTTTTACTATTATTTCATTTTGCTTTTACTTTTTTTGTACAATTTTATTATTATCTCATCTTGTCATTTCGTATTTTAAGTTGGTTTTAGTTTCACTTCTGAATTTACTTTCAGAATATTATATTTTCTCCTTTTTTTCAAGGTTTTTATAGAAAAAATAGGGACATTGAAAAACATCTATCAAATTATTACTAGTATTATAATCATAATAGTAATAATGTATTTCAAAGCTTTTAAGCCATATACAAAAAAAAACGCATCTAGATTCAAAAAGCTAAATTTGAATTTAATATTGACCTTATATCTTGTAATTCTATAACTGTTCTACTAATGCTGTAATTGTATACCTGTAAAAACAAATCATTTGCTTATTTACTTACAGATTATTACAAATATTTGTTATTGCAAATTATTAATGCATCAAATTATTATTATTAGAATTTATTATATATAATATACAGTTAAAATTATTAGAACTATTGTAATATAAATTATTAAAAATTATTATTGGTAGTATAGTGGATTGATCTGTGCTTCGCAATATGGGGCTGAGGGCTGCGCCAAAGTCTCAAATGGCCCAGGTGGAATCATTTATACATATTTTTCCTAATAAATCATGATAATTGTTTATTATAAATTATATAATCATTACTATCAAATATTCCTTTAATTTATCGAGAAAGTCGATAATTAAACTATGCAAAAGATTATTCCTATGCAATGTGTGATATGTGCATTTTTCCCAAGCACTGGCGGATCCAGGGGGGCCGGGGGGACCAGGCCCCCCAAGATTTTTCTGGTGCCCTCTTTCCCTGTTTTTTCACTCTTTTTTTTTAGAATAAATTCGTCAATTTGGTCAATTTTTGGCACCTTTGTCACATTGTGCCCAAGATTTTGCTCATTGGCGCCCGTGTCACATTTTACACATTAAACTGTGCAAAAGATTATTCCTATGCAATGTGTGATATGTGCATTTTTCCCAAGCACTGGCGGATCCAGGGGGGCCGGGGGGACCAGGCCCCCCAAGATTTTTCTGGTGCCCTCTTTCCCTGTTTTTTCACTCTTTTTTTTTAGAATAAATTCGTCAATTTGGTCAATTTTTGGCACCTTTGTCACATTGTGCCCAAGATTTTGCTTATTGGCAAATGTCACATTTTGCACATTAAACTTTGCAAAAGATAATGATAAGATTACTAATATTCTTGCTTGTGCTTTATAAAGCCTAGATAACTTATTTTTATGTAATCATGGATTCCTGGGCAGGCGTTAGCTTCTAGAGATATGATTTACAAGATGGGCGTCAGCGCCCCCGGGTGCTGGAGTAATTCTGAGGTGGTGATGGCCACTGGTGCATTATGGTATTTGCATTGTGTGTTATATATCCATTGGAAGTAGCGAATCGCGTTGACTGAAGATTTCTTCTGACAAATGCAGAGCTAAGGATTACTAAATTGTTAGCAGTACTCCAGTTCAGCATATCATAACATCCTTCTTAAAAAGATGATAACCAGTGTTTAAACTTTTTTGTCTTTTCTTTCTATTTCCAATAATTCAGTTACCCCGTTAAATTAATCAATTAATCAAATCAGTTATTTAATTTATAAAATTAATTCATTTCAAATATCGATATTTATGATTTATATTAACTACATTTACGGAAAAGATAGAAAAACTGATACATATATCTTTCTGTTTAAATGATATTCAAATTGAAAAAGAGTTTAGTTTAACTTCCCATTTTTGCGACTACGTTGGAATAGTTTTTTGGAGGCGCTGAATAATATTTCTTCCCTGAAAAAGGACGGTAGATCCAATAAATTCGAGAACCACTGTTCTAAAGACCTATGCCATGTTTTATTTCTGTAAATGTATTATTTTGATCCTTGTTTTACAACTCTGGCAATTGCTGCAGGAGGATAACCCCTACCAATAGGAAGATACGTGGTACACAGTGGTGTCTTTTTGGGGGAGGGGGCAAGGGGGGTGGTTGCCCCCTCCCCAATAATTTGGCGAAAACAAATTATTATATAGCCCATTCCATTTGACTCTCCGGATGTGTACCCCTCTTGCCCCTCCCCCCCCCCATAAAAATGCTGGAGCTACGCCCCTGGTGATACAGATACAAATTCAGTGTATATTGGGTGAATTTACACCCAAGCAAGCTAATGATTTATAAGGCGCAGAAAGATCAAGTGATACGAACGGATATGACCAGTTGGTCGAAGGCGTCAAACCCCTAAGAACAAGAACAACATGTTGTATTTCTTGTGTGGTAAACTCTTTGGTTAACTAACTTAATTAAATTCAAGTTGAAAAAGTTGAAATAAAAAAGTTTGTATTTTTTCCCTTTATGTCATGGTTGCCACTTAGAATTTAGCAATGTCATAAGATATAGATGGGAAAAATTACAAGGTTTGAAAAAAGAATTCCAAGATTTTAAATATACATATGAATAATATATAATGCATATAATATTACTAATAATATATATTATAATATAGTCATATATATATACAAAATAGATATACATTCAATACATATACATGCATGTATTTATACATACACAATAGGTATACATACAATACATATTCAACATATAGAATATATATACTATCATAAATAATCATTACACGCATATAGTTAATATGCTTTTAGAAGGTAATGCATATCTACTCTTCCTGAGATCCCAAGGAAAAAATTCTCAGGATTAGTAGTCCTTGGTATGATAATCCAGTCCACTGGTATAATCTGTGGACTGTATGGACAGTATAATCTGTGGACTATATGGCAGTCCACTTCCACTGGATATAAAAGTCCACTGATATGATTATATCAGTGGCTCAGCCAGAGTCGACCCAGCTCTAAATGGATTCCTCGAGAAATCTGGGTGGAAAACACGGGATGTATCGGCTGATTTGCCCCCAATCACGTATTGCACTCCCGGCCGAAGGCGTTGAATCAGGAGATCGATACGCCTGCGCAACGCAGACCTATGGTCAGCATTCGAAAAAAAAGTCAGATAGCGACACCAGGACTCGAACTCGATATGATAATAATGTCAGGTTTAATGTTTGGCTCAAAGAGTCTGGGAAATGAGTAAGCGTCGAAGCTAGTGGAGTTGTTAAGAGTAGAAAAGTTGATAAGAGTAGAATCTAAAAAATAATACCTACCGCCTACTGATGTCATCTACTAAAATCTTAAACCGATCCATAGAGATGTTGTTTGATTCTAATTTGTACCGCTAGCAAAGCTTGTTTTGTGGTCTTTAATTTGGAGGCTTGTGTTTTTTAATTTGATAATGTATAATATATGTGATAATATATGATGATGATATATAATGATAATATATAGAAGTATTCTTACTGAATAAACCTGAAAACCAGCACTCAGAATTAAAACCCCCCTTAGGATCGTTTGAAATCACCCCCCCCCCCCGCCTCTTCCAGAAGAGTAGAAAAAAAGTGGTTAAATTACAATTTCAAAAAGTTTCTCTGAAAAAAAATGTAAGGCAACAAAAAATAATTGCAATAAAATTTTATCTAGCTTTCCAAACATATGGTGTTAATGAAGGAACATTCGTAGCTTCTGGAATAATTAGAACTTACCCTGGGTAGGGACTTTAGTCTTTAAGATTAGACAGTAAAAAATAATACAACTCAACTTTTCTAGCTTTCCATACATGTGCTGCTGATGAATTCCGTTGCTCTAATGGTCGTTGTATTAGAAAGACTTGGCGCTGCGATCATGAGAATGATTGTGGAGATGGCTCTGATGAACAAGATTGCAAATATCCCCCGTGTGCTGATAATGAATTTACTTGTTCCAACCAGCGCTGCATTTCACAGTCTCAGGTAAGTTCTGATGCTTTTCATTTTGGTAGTTTCTAGGTAATTTTCATGGTAATAACCATAATGTTTAGTTCAAGGAAGTTTATATATGGTTCTAGCAAGGGCGGATCCAGGATTTTTTTCGGGTGGGGGGGGGGTTACTAATTTTTGACTCAGTTTTCGACTAATTTTACTGATTTTTACCTAAGTTTTACTAATTTTCGACTTATTTTCGACTCGGTCAAAAATTTGGGGGGGGGGGGGGTTCAAACCGGTTAACCCCCTCCCCTGGATACGGCCTTGGGTTCTAGCAAACCTTTTTAAGGTATGTATTTAAGATTTAAAGTTTAAATGTCAATTAAAATTAAAGTTTAAAAAATTTGATTTATTATTAATCTGTATTCTTATAGTTTCGATGTTTAAATCGTATGTAAAACTAATCCATCTACTGAATCAGTTGTTGTTTTTTTATTTGCTTTGCATTTTTTCTGTATATTGAAAAAAAACACGTTAAAAATATGTCAGGAAAATGCGAAAATAGGAAAAATTTCCTATTTCTTCAGCAAGTTAAGGTCATTTTTGAGAAAAATATAAGTGACACTATATTCCTGTTTTGGTGAATGGATGGATCTGAAACTAATAAATCTAATTATATAAGCATCATTTGGAACGTAACAAAAATGCATATAAATTCCTGATGCGTTTTTTAAAGCTTTTTTGCAACCCCCCCGCCTCCTTTACAAAAATCCTAGATACGGCCTTGGTTGGAAGAAAAAAGGCCTCATTGCTTTTTAAAATTAGGCTTCAAGTTTGTTTTGTTTAGTTTTTTATTTAACTAATTAATTTCTCTTTAAACCAATTTTAAAAAACTGACCAATTTTTTTCTCTCTCAAATAAATTTGAACTTATAAGAATTTTGCAAAACTATCGCTGAGAGGAAAAATTCGAAAAAAAAATCCATCGCTCAGTTATAATCCAAAAGAAGTTGTATAATAATCCAAATATAGAATATAAAATATATATAAAAGATTATAATCCAAATATTATCCAAAAGAATGCTAACAAGTGACCTGCTGGTTTCATTTTCTTAAAGTTTTGAAACGGCAATTTTCGCACCTGTGATTATTTATTAATTTACTATTTAATCTATTTTTTATAGTTTTAAAGTTGTATTTTAAATTTTACTATTTTATATTTATACCTTAATTTTTGTATTTTGTAATTTATCACTAATTTAAAATTTATTGATCAACCTTGAGTTGCGTGTTCCTGGTGGTATGTTTCGTTCCATATTACTTCCCCAGAAATATTGATTTTTTTTCAATTTGTTTCTAACATTATGATTTGGTATTATTTACCCATTTTTGTGTTGTTGTTTTTAAGTCGAATGAAGGTTCGCTTTGGAAAACGGAAATCTGATTTATTTTTCCTTTAAGATTCGCTGTTAAGTATAGTATAATACTACTAAATATTTTAATATAACGCTGTTAACCTTAAAAATTATCCCTAGTTGTACTCCGAATGCTGTAGGTTGAAATTGAGCCACCCTCGTGGAGGAGATTACAATCTATACAAAGAGACCAATTCTTATATGGCAATTGATTATTCTTATAATATGGACTTTAAAGAGCTGAGAAAAAAATATATTATTATAATATATTATAATTATTATAATATGATATTAATATGAATTATTATATGATATAACAATATTATAATATGAATTATAATACTGAGAAAAATAAAAATAGCTAAAAAAATTATAATTTCAATTAAATTAATTTTGATGAACTCTAATGAAATTTTAATTCATTTTAAATTAAATATTAAGAAGAAAATGTTTTTTATAAAAAAATAACAAAGAAAAAACATTTAACCGAAAAAAAAAACAGTTATAACTGTATTATTTCGCAGGTATGCAATGGAGTTAATGACTGTAAGGACACTGAACGTAGCGACGAGACATTGGCAAGATGCCAGAATACAACTTGTCCACCTAATTACATTAAATGTGACACTAGCACCATCTGTGTCGAAAACTTTTGGGTATGCGATGGCGATAATGACTGTGGTGATAATAGTGACGAAAAAGAGGAGCGATGCTCCAACAGAAGCTGCCCTGCTAATAGCTTTAGGTAGGCTTTTTTATTCACTTTCTTCAAAAATAGTTCGTTTTAAGTGATTAGTTTTTTTCGTCTCTTGGCACCTTTTGCAGGAAAGGTAATTCTAAGTTAAAAATTTTGTGAGGTTAAAATTTTGCTAACTTTTCAAGTTAAAACAGTGATTTTGATGCTCTTTATGAGCAGTCCCAGCCGAGTGGTTAGCGCACTGGATTTGAAATCCTGTGAACAGGGGTTCGGGTCTTGGCATTGCTGGTTGTTTGGTTTGGAACGGGGTTCAATGGTGGGACTCTGTAAGGTCAGCCAGAGTCAACCCAGCTCTAAAGGGGTACCTGAAAAATCTGGGGGAAAACACGGGAAATAGAAGTTTTAGAACTGTAGACACATTATGTGCAAATTACGAACAAGGATTATAAAGCTATTGTCTTGAGATTTTTGATTCTTTTAACATCAGGAGAGGAGCTGAAAACCTTGGTGGTCAGGTCAAATACACAAGGAAAACCATCGCCGAACCTGTAAGAACGGCTGCTAAACAGAAAAAAGTATGCGTTTACCTTTTTTTTTTAATAAATAAAATCTGACCTGTCATTTTTCCATCCCGTTCTAACATTCACGTAAACCATTTCTTTCTTGAAAAAAAATCTGGAGAAGAAAAATAGTGATGCTTTTTGGCTATCCTCCACTCTAAAAGAACTAACTAAACTAACTACTAAAGGAACTAACTAAAAGGACTAAAAGAACTAAACTCTTAAATAATTCTACCTTGTGAACTGAAAATACAAAAAGGCCATATATTTCCCTTCCTCATCTGAGAAAGAGCAACCATAATATATTAAGTACGAGTCTCCATGGAACCCTGGTAACGATGGTGGAGCCAGTAAATAAGCCCTATACCACTCTCACCCTAATTATATTCCGCCGAGTAGTTTTCAAGAAACTAGAAAATAAAATATTAACTTCTGCCAAAAAAAGTTAACCCTTAAATAAGGATCACGTGAAGCGAGAAGATAAAAGGTCAAATTTGTCTCTTCTTTACCGTTAAAGAAGGTATACATTTTTTTTATCCTAGCCATGAATTTTGAAGATAAATTAGAATAGACATTTATAGACATTTTATAAGGTGGTTTTATTTATTTTATTTTATTTATTTACTTTAATCCCATCTCTGCTCCTCTCAGTAACGATAAATACAAAAATTAATAAATAAAAAAATTGAAAATTAATTAAATTATTAATTAAATTATGATAAATTAAAAAATTAATTAAAAAAAACGACCGTACACTTTTTTTTAAATAGCAGCCGAACCGGGCACACTTTAAACAACTAAATAATACAAAAAACTATTTTATAAAAAAAAAATTACTTAAAAAAATTAAAAAATGCCTTTCTTGTAATAGAAGACGTCTTTCCGTCACAGGAGGCTCTTGTTGCGATAGCCTTTCTAACTATTTCATACTTTTTTCAAAGGGTGATTCAATATGTAAAAATAGGATAATTTAGTTAGAACAATATAAAATAGACATTGTGGAGTAGGAAATTATAGAACAGATTTATGGAATAAGACAATCTAGAATAGACATTACAGTAGAGTAAAATAGGATGAATTCGATAACCTTGTATAAAACTGGTTGGTCTTTAAAATTGCAGGTGTCCAAATCATCGCTGCATTCCAGCCACATGGGTTTGCGATGGAGATGACGATTGTGGAGATCGAGCAGACGAGCCAGATAATTGTAAAACTGAAAAGAAATGCTTTGGAGATTTGTTCACCTGTGCCAATGGTAACTGTATACCCCGAATTTACGTCTGTGATGGTGACAATGATTGCTTGGATGGCTCTGACGAAAGCGAGAAAAATCAATGTGGTAAGTTTGGGAAAAATAAAACACTTAAAAGGGTGTTATGATCTACAGGAAAGTTAAATTGAAAATATACCTATAATTATTCGTAATTATTGCCGGTGATTATAATTGTTTACTTGCTTAGACTTAAACTCATCCGAAGTCTAGTGGTGTATGGGACAGGAATGGTTGACCTCCACGTCGGACCATCCTCAGTCAGAGACCACAGCCTATTGAAGGATGATTTAGGAACTCTTGCCTTACACTCAAGGAAACGACCAGTCGTGATCCGTTATCTACTGCTCCAAGGGTCTCTGGGGGGGGGGGGGGGGAAGGGTTCCAGCACCTAGCGTCATAATGAAGTTGTCCTTGTCTCATTTGAGACACGTGGCCCTAGTATTCCCACATTCGTTGTTTGTTTTAGGCTGATTGATGAGAAAACCTGATGTGGGTGATAGATACTGTATCCCCGCAACTAATCTCAAGATTTCTTACATGCAATTGTTCTCAGGTCCAAGTAATTTTTCTGTACAGCCATAGACAGGGCTCCAGTATTTACATCAGGTGTGGTTTCAACTTCAAAGGGTACTTTACAGACCTCCAAAAATCATTGAATTGAGAGAATGCTGCACCAATATATGCACCAGGTCAAACTGGTGCAATATATGCCCCAGTTTGAAGTATAGTCTCTTTATCGCAACTGCCATTTTGAGTTAATTTAATAACTAGAATTTGCTACCTCCCTAAATTTGTCTATTAAAAGTATCTATTAATTATTCTCTATAATAAATGGTGCTAGTCTTCGAAATATAAACTTAATTTTAGCTCTGGTGGAGGAACAATGTCAGAAAGATACATAGTTAGTTATTACCCTACCTATTCTTAATTGTTAAGAAACCATCTAAGATCACAGTGTTTTTTTTTCGTCAAAATTTAGTCTATTTCAATTTCGTCTTTATTTCAAGCTATTCCTATTGCTTCATTTAATCTCTTATTCTTTTTCTACTTTTCTGCTATCGAAAGGCCTCTTTTCTGTTCATTTTTTTGTAGTAACATAGTTTTTCTATGTCAATGTCGTCTTTGTAGTCCTCTGTTATTTATTAATGACGCCTCACATATTTTTCTTCTAAATATATTGACCAACTATCGCATTTTTTTCTTACAGACGCTCGAAAATGTGATAGCGAAACTGAGTTCACATGTGCAGCGAACACTGCCTGGGGTCGTTCTCAATGTATACCCAAACGCTGGGTATGTGACGGTGATCCTGATTGCGTTGATGGCGCAGATGAAAGTTCTGAACATGCAAACTGCACCAAGACTCAGAATTGCACAGACGAACAGTTCCAGTGCCTTAATGGCAGATGTATTGGGAAGCAATGGGTATGCTTTTCAGTATTACAGCTCTCGTTTTGATTCGCTTAAATAATACTAAGTTTTAATTTTATGTTATACCACTTCTGCCCTTAACTGCAAAACTAAGTAGCCTAAGGCCGACACAGGTGCGACACAGGTACTCCTCTTCCCTAATCTGTTAAAAGCTTCACTTTTACCCTCCCAAGAAGTTTTAGTTTCCTTTCATCCTTCCTGATGACATATTCTCACCCCATTTAGGGGCCAACCCCAACCAGGGACGACCTGCTTTTCGAATGGACCTGGTTGACCTTCAATCTTGAAACGTGTTATAGTGACCTAGGATTTTTCCAGGGAATTTGAAACATAAGAAGTAGTATTTTTCAGCCATTCTTCTTATATTTTTATAGTTGCAGCAGTAGCTGCTACCTAGTAAAAAGTTGTACAGCCCACAGTAGCCAAAAGTTTAAAAGTCTGTTTGCAAAACCTTCCTTTTGAGGAAAATTTCTCACTTAAGATGATTCATAAATAATAACTATTGTATAGGGTTAACTAAGAGTAAAGATTTATTGCAAAAACAGATTTTCGAGGATTTTGAAAAAAGAGCTTGCAACCCCAAAAAGGGCATAGCTGTAAAAAGCCCCGTTCGTTTAATAAACATGAAATTTAATTTATGTGTTCAATTAGTTGTCTATATTTGTTATTTGGGGTTACCTTTCTTGTGTTGTCTGGAGCAAACACAAAGAAGATTTGACATAACATAGTCAATTGTGTATTCCTCTGTGGAGCCCTGGTAGGAGCACTACCAGGGCTCCACACTTGGTCACCTGGGATCACTTGTGACCACAGTGTGTTCAGATCACAGTATGACTATCACTGGTCACACTGATCACTTGGGAATAACTCGTTAGATTTGAGGTGTTTTTACTTTTGAGCTTATGATGGCTTACATTTGTTGCGTGTCTATCGAGCCTTATTTTTGGTTGATTGTGTTTGGCTGTACTGTTTTTCCTATTGATTGGCTAGGTGAGTAGGGTCAAGGCCTCGTTCAAGTGCGAATAATTTCCATTATAGTTAACATTGTAGTATGACACTAAGACTGTATTTGAGGTTTGCAAAAATATTAATTTTTTTATGTTTTTTTATCCATTTCTGTGGTTAAGGCTAGTGAATCTAATTCGAATTCAAACATTTTACTGGCCTAAAAATTTAAGCGTATAAAGAAAAAATAATTTATAAATAGGTCAGGTACAATAAAGACAAAATGTAAATATAATCACTGGCCAATATGCATAACCTAAATAACCCTTATAATACTTTACTGCAATTCAATAACAAAAATTGTAAACTTTAACGTAACAGGCTTAATAAAAAAAATCAATCATCTATAAAATTAGAAAACTCCAGAAAAGAGGTTACGAGAAGAGAAATAAACTACTTATGCATTTTTTCAGGACTTTTTTTTGAAATTTAATTTGAGCATGATTCTTATTAACTATACAGTTCTAACTTGTGAGGTTGTCAAGAATAAATCAAGGACAATTGGGAACGGACCAAGGATCTCTGGTCGGGGCGTCTAGACTAAAGCGTATTTGAGATGTTTGACTATTATTCTGAAAAAGAAAGTGGAGAAAGCAGTAACCTAGATGTCCAGTATATTTGTACTAATTTGCTTTTTAACCCTTGTCTTAGCTATCTTAATGGCTTCACTTAACTTGGTGTCACGGGAAGGTGCTTTCTTTTCTCGTTTCGAGCAATTTTTTGAAACTAAGAAAAAAGAGACATATAAGTAACAATTGTAGGCATCTTAATTGGTGTAATAGCATATATTAATTGCCAAATAACAACAGTAAAAATCCTTCATCATAGGTCAATAACATGAATAAGGTAAATAGGGCTAATAACTCTAAAGTAGAAAACTGTTTTATGTATCTCATGTATCTTAGTCTTGAAGCAATGCCCGGTCGTATGTTCAGAATTGTTATTGGTTCAAAAATCTACTCTCTGAAATTCGTCCATACGCCTCCTAATGTTTAATTAAACCCTTATTATGCCTTATTACACCTTATTACTTCTATGTGCAAGTATGTGCCCAATAAAAGAGTCATGCATACTCCTGCCATTTACCCGTACAGCCCCAGCCATTTAAACATTTGCCTCTCAATTACTTGAACTATCTGTCTTGGCTTTTCTCTGTTCATTAGCCATATGCAACCATATGCAACCTACTGCAAAATACTTCAATTCACCCTTTACGGGTTCAATTCACTATTTTCAATTGCTTCTATTACACCCTATACGCATTATTAAACATTGGTATATCCTCATATCATTATTTCGCACTTATATTATTATACCATTATTTTACTCTTATAACACGTTATTGCACCATTATAACCGTTATTACACCAATTAATACAGGTTTTTAGATGACAGAAGTTTGAATATTTTATGAAAATTTTGAATTTGGTAGGTTTGTGACCATGACAACGACTGTGGTGATGGCTCTGATGAAGGACTTGAGTGTAATGGGCGTTACAAAGATTGCAGTGAAGAGGATTTTACATGTCACAATGCTAAGTGTATCACTATGAAGTACAGATGTGATGGAGAGGATGACTGCGGTGACCGCTCTGATGAAGAGAATTGTGATGCTACAACAACCGAAGCGCCATCTTGTCCAGGTGGACAGTTCAGGTACTACATCTGTATGAATCGATTATAAAATATTAATGATAAAATAGAATTGATAATAAAATGATAATAAAATTGATCAAATTAATAATAGATAATAAAATTGATTCCGCATGAACCCATAATAGAATAAATTGCGAATAATATAAATAAAATATATTCTGTAATATAGAATTTTATATATTTATTTTAAAAGATTATTTTAGTTTTTGCGATATAAAAAAAAATGTACAAACCATGGTCAAGCAAAAATCATGATGAACATACACAAATGATTGAATTGATTTATGTCATCATTGGTTTAAGGTCCATTTCAGGAGTACTCATTTATGTAGGAAAGTTTTTCGATTTTATTTTATGATAAATAGCTATTGAAAATCAAAAATGCCTAAAAAGTCCTTTTTCGAAATCTAATCTTGGACATTTTTTTTCGATTTAAAAAAAATTAAAGATAGCCCAAAAAAGGTGTTTTCAAAATCCAGGGAATTAATTTCCTTTTTCTTACCCCCCCCCCCCCCCCCACACACACACACACACAATTGACGTCTCTGTTAGATATTCAAAGCTGTTGATTCAGCTCTTATGTCAAGATAGAACCACAGTTGACTTTTTTGTCAACCGTGACAAAAAACAAATATTCATAAACCATTTTTTGGGGGGAGGGGATACGAGTAATTTGGGGGGGAGGGGTCTATGGTTTGATACGCTCAACAAGTCTAATTTAAAACTAAAATTCAATCATTATAACCTGCATTTAAAAAAAAATTCTGAACAAGCTTTTATTTGTAACTAAATAATTTTAATACGTTTTTTAGCATTAAAAAAAATTATTACGTTTAAACTCTTAATTTTGTTTAAAATTAAATTAATTTTAATTTAAGTATCGATTAATTATGATTAACTAATTTTCAATTGTCGTTTCCCCACGTCCCGTTCTACTGTAAAGGAAGTCAACATCGGAAGCAACCGGGATCTATTCTGTCGAATGATGGCTTGATCACAAAAGAGCTTACATCTCGAATTGCCAAAGCTTCAGCACTTGTTGGGAGGCTTAGCAGCATCTGGCGAAAGCCAAACATAAGCCGCTTTACCAAAATGCGCATCTACAATGCGTCAGTCAGCACCGTCCTGCTGTATGGAGCGGAGACGTGGCCAGCTGCCAAATCCTCAGCGCCGTCGATGTCGCTCAGACGAAACATCTCCGAAGAATCGGAAGACTTCACTGGACTGACTTCGTTAGCAACCAGACTCTCCTATCACGTACGGCTCAAACTCTTTTCTCGACGCAGCTCGCCCAGCGTACTGTTCGGTGGTACGGCCACCTCCTTCGCATGCCACGCGACGCCCCGGCACGGGTCGCATTCGACTTCGACCCCACCCTACATGGATAGAAACGATCCAGAGGACGCCCACCCACTAGGTGGAAAGACAAAGCCGATGAATTCCTCACCCAAGCCCACATCCCGATGGAAGAAGCTGCGATCCTGGCAAGCAATAGGTCAACCTGGAGGCGCCTAGTCTCATCGTTCTCTACGCCGAACCCTCGGCATGAGCCTTAAGTCAAGTCAAGTTTTTAATATGACTTAGTTTTGCCATGAATGATTTTCTTTTGCGAAAATTTTATCAGAAACCAGTCTTACTCGAACAAATTGGGTTTCTATTATACCTATAACTAAGAACGTTTTTTTTACCATGTAATATTTTAGATACCAATTTACCTTACAATAGGATAAGGTGGGCCTTACCTTATGATTTTTGTAATATACTAACTTACCTTGTAATGAGGTGAGCAAAAAATTTGCCTTTGATTTCCTTTTTCTGATATCATTATGGATCTCATACTTAGGCTATTTACCTTTAACATTTTTGTTTCTCAGTGCCATAATGATAAAGATCAAATAAAATGAAAAAATTAAAATGTAAAAAACATGACACAGAATACCTGAGAAGTGTATAGTGTATTCTCTTTTATTAGAAGGAACAATTTATTATATGGAACATTTAATTTTTAGTCAACTTTGACAATATTGACGAATAATTAATTCACTGTTTAATATTGATGAATTTTTTTATTTAACGTTGAACTAATATTTCAAAGTGACGAAAAAATACTAATAGATAACAGTTAATACTTAGAATATTTTTTTAATAAAAGAAAATCATTAGTAGGACAGCTAGGGAGTCGGGGTAGCAGCTTAAGGGTTTTATTATTATTGCCAGGCGCTTGACCCCCCCCCCCTCGAAATATCATATATTTATCTCACAACTGCTTTTAACTTTTATGTTAATCAGCTTTTATTCATTATTTGCAAACTCCTACCCCTCTCTCCCTTGCTCCCAAAAAATCCAATATTTTTATGAATGGTTTTTTATTTTGACAAAATTTAATCATATAATTAGCAGAATTTTACTTTTAAAACCAGTGATAGTTATTTCCTCTTATTTAGCTTGTTTATTTCGGACAATGATTACCTTTTAAATCAAGCGTCAATATGATTCACATATTTGAATATTTGAATTATTTTCAATATTTGAATTATATTTGAATATTTTCTAGGTGTAACAACGGTCAATGTATAGACTTCGAACTAGTTTGTAACAAGCAGCCGGACTGTTCTGACGAATCAGATGAACCAAAATCTTGTCACATTGACGAATGTTTAGACGTATCCACAAATCAATGCGCGCACAAGTGTATTAATACCCTAACAAGCTTCAAGTGTGAATGTAATGAAGGATTCAAACTTATGGCTGATGGTAAGTTTTATCCACCATCCCCCAAAAATAGTCTAGCTGAAACTTTGGTTTACTTTTTTAAGGTTTTTGCATTGCTGTAATCCCTTTTGAAAATATCGAATCATCATTTGTAATAATTGCAAACTTTTGTTTTTTGGGCCTTCCTACTGACATAATTTTGTTTCCTCGAGCTAACAGAAAATTGTAATTAACAATGTAGATGGCAGAAACTAGCGTAATAACATTGGCTAGTTTATAAATGGCTTTATTTTTGTTGCCACCAAGCATTCTCGGAAGCAGGGTGGGGGGGGGGGGGCTCTGATATTTTGCTGGTTCAGCAAAATAAAATATAAAAAACATCCGAGGTTATTAATAAGGATAATTTTGTTTTTCACCTGTCAAAAATAACAAATAGATCAATTACCTATGCATTGTCATTATAAACAATTGATGTTACTATTTACATGTTTTAAATCAGCAATAATTTCCTGAATTTGCTTAATTTGTGCCTTTTTTGTACTTTCAATGGGTTATGTACTTTCAATTGAAATAGAAACCTGAGGGGGAGAGGGTGCTACTAAAAAAAAACAGAAGATAATTTCTTAAACCACATTGGCCGGCCATAATATAAAGAAGAAACGATCAGAAATGTTCTTTTTTTAAGGTTGAAAGAAAACGCTGAAAAAAGACAAAACGAATATTTCGAAAGGACAGCCGCCTCTCTTCTTCAGCGCGAACAAAAAATATTTAAGGAAAATGCCAAAAATAGGAAAAAAACAAAACAAAAACAAACGCGGAGAGTCAATGTGAAAAAGCAAACCAATATAAACCAATGAAAAACCAAAAGTAAAAGATGAATAAAATTCAGTAAAAGTGAAAAGTGAAAATGAATAAAATTCAGTAAAAGCCAAAATTAGAAGAATTAAAACCAAATACCTCCAAAAACTCTTGAACTGCCATCGAGGGATACTAGCGAACGACGCTTGCTGGTTTCGATTTTACTCATCTATATTCATCTGCTGATTTTGGTTTTTTATTGGTTTATATTGTGTTATTTTTCACCTTGACTCTCTGCGTTTGTTTTGATTTTTTTTTGCCCCCTTTTTGGCATTTTCCTTAAATATTCTTTTGTTCGACCTGTTTCGAAAAGTTGTCCTTTCGAAGTATTCGTTTTGTGTTTATCAGTACTTTCGTTTGGCCTTAAGAAACCCCATTTTTGATCATTTCTTCTTTATACTAGAAAACTGAATGGAAGGGGAGGATTTCGTTGAATGAATAAAACAAATTATCTCCTTTTTTTCTTTCCTGACGGTTTTAGTAAGTAACCATCCAACTAGTGTTATGTGATAAATTGAGGTAATATCACGGAGATGCATCAACATGAACACATGAAGGTAAATCAAGATTATTTGGTGATTTTCTTGAACACCAAAGTTAGCCACAATTTAAAGCAAATGTATAAAGATATTTATACGCACATGAAATAGATATAACCGATATTTGTAAACGAAATTTTCAAACTAGGCTCATGAATTTACTTGGCAAAACTAGATGGTGTTGGCTGTTGTTTCTTTTCTCAGAGACGAACAGTATCCCATCTTTCAGTTTACCTCCTTGAACTGAACTGCTTACAAAATTTTAAGGTACATGCGTTGAGTTTAACACATGCGCATAAGATCAACACCATGGCAAACCATACAGTCTGCAAATTTTTTAAAAATATTAGCGTATATTGAAATAAGAAATGCAATGCAGAATTAGGAAGGAACTGTAAAGGTGAAAAGGGTAACAGTTAGATTAAAAATGGAGGGATAGTAACGAAGGGAGAGGAGAGGCCTCACTTGAAGAGGAAAGTCGATCCTTTCCAAACTTTACTTGAATGGTTTGCATGTAGGGTTGAGCCAGATTCTTGAAGTAGCCTTGAAGTAGATTCTTGAGCCCGATTCTTGAAGTAGATTTTAGCGTTGTGGATCTGACCGCCTCCTTGGCATATATTTGGAAAATATTAGCCCATATGAAAAAGAAACATTGAGTGTAGAACAAGGGGGAAACTGTAGAGGAGAAGGGGTCAAAAGTAGAACAAAAATGGGAGGAATAAAAATGTAAAAAGTGGAGATGCCTTACTTAAAGAAGTGACTTATCTGTCACCTCTTGACTAATCTAGATAGGTGACTTACCAAATATTAATGCACTTAAGATAAGCATTCTGACTATATATTAATTAAGTAATTGATCAGTTATTCATTAAGTGATTAATTATAATTTATATTACATAATGATCCTGACTCTATTCCTCACTGGTACGTTTACAATGATCATTCAGAGAAGTTCTGATCACTGATTGAATCATTACTGAATAATCATATACTGCCATACCCAAAAATGAATTGCTTAGCTTACAATTTTGGGGGGAATTTCTTAGCTCATCCACTTCGTAAAATATCCTCATGTCCATTATACCAACTTGAAGCCAATTGTGGCAATATGTGCAATTTTTGAAAATTTTTAACAATAATTACTTTCCCTAAAATTGGGGCAATGCGAGATACGCCCTTCAGTTTTGGGTATGACAATATAAGGTTACATATGAAAATGTATTTTATATTTTCAATTACTTTTCTGTAAAAGAAAGTTTCTGACTGATTAAAGATAAGTAAACAAGATACTTACCATTGATCAGATGAAACCTCATGACGGATGATCAGATGACACATTTTAAAAGATTTGGTAACGACTATTTTCAAAATTTGGTATTAAAATTAATACCAGTTTAATTAAAATTTTAATTAAATTAAATGTAATTAATTTTAATTAATCTTTAAATTTGACTATCTTTACTTGGTGCTTAGATATAGAAACCAAAAAAAAAAGAAAAAAAAAATGAAAAAAACAGTCTTTTCCTTCTTTTTTTATAGATACAGGAATTTGTTTAAAAAGACATTAGCTTGATGTGCGGAGTTGTATAAGTGTCATGTGTTATGCGTCATCTGGTCAGATGATTTGATACTTACCATATTTCAAATGTATCTTGTAGATATTTTGACTGCGACTTTATGACTGATTAAAGAGAAGCACACAATACTTCAATGCAGCTTGTGATCATTCAATACACCTTGTGCTGCAAAAGGTTCTATTTTGACTGCAACTCTATGACTGATTAGAGAGAAGTACACACAGTACTTAATTGCAGCTTATAATCATTCAATGCAGCTTGTGAACTTCTGATTTATCAGATTAATTTTTCCGTTTTTTAGGTAAAGCCTGTGAAGACATTAATGAATGCGTAGAAACTCCGTGGGTATGTTCTCAGCGTTGCCATAATCTACCCGGATCTTACGCCTGCAAGTGTGACGAACGCTTCTATGAGCGTGAAGGAGACGGACGTACTTGCAAACGCAAAGATCTGTCAATAAAACCATGGTTGCTGTTCACCAATAAATATTACGTCAGAAACATGTCTCTAGATGCATCGGAATACTACGTTGCTCACGAGAATCTTCAGAACGTTGTCGCTCTTGATTTTGACGTTAAAGAGCAACGTCTTTATTTTGCTGATGTTAGTGCCAAAACTATCTACCGTTCTTTCATCAACGGTAGTGGTGAAAAAGAAGCTATCATCAGACACGACACTCTTGGCTTAGAAGGTATAGCAGTTGACTGGGTTGGCCGTAAAATTTACTGGCTTGACCGTCATTCGCGTCGACTTGAAGTTGCAGAACTTGATGGAAGAAACCGAAAGATCCTTTACTCGAAAGATGTCACCGACCCTCGAGCTATTGTCGTACATCCCGCAAAGGGATGGCTGTTCTACTCAACATGGCAGCTTCAAGCATATATTGGAAGAGTTGGCCTTGATGGCTCAAACTTCACTCGTATTGCTAGTTACGAAAACAACCTAGCTTGGCCTAATGCCTTGACAATTGACTATTTTACGGACAGACTATACTGGGCTGATGCTCATTTGGATTATATTGCATTTTCAGACTTGGATGGAAGAAATAGACGAATTGTTACTAAAGATGTTATGCATGTTCCACATGTGTTTGCGCTGAGTATCTTTGATGATGAAGTCTACTGGTCTGATTGGAACACCAAAGTAAGTAATGAAGTGCCTCTTTATGGAATGTCGCAAACTTATAAATATGTTTTAAAATTTAATTTTACGATTAATTAATTGTGACAATTAATCAAAATGTATAACATTAATAATTAATAACAATTAATTAAGTAATTTCAGTTAATAACAATAATAATTAATATAGATTAATTAATTAACAATTACCTAATCAACTAATAATTGAAAAAAAATCATAACAATAAACAATAATAACAATTGATTTTACAATTATTAATTTAATTGTATTTTAATTCAAAAATTTATTTAATTTAATTGAATTTTTATAGTTGAATTATAATTATAGTTAACTTTAATTTTTGCAACATCTTTAAAGCAAGTAATTGTAAAAATTAATATCTTCCACAAAGCTGCGAGACCCCCCCCCCCCTCCGTTAAACTGTCTTATGCTTATACATAAACTTAAACTTACGTATTTTTTGGATCATAAAGATTTGTGACTCAAGACCCTATGATAGAATATAACGCATATTGAAGTGCCATAATATTGGTCTTGATGAGCCCCCTGAAAAAAGAGAGAAAATAGTTACTATTTTGACTTATACTAATAGTACATAAGCCCTTTTCTGATTTGAATAATGAAACGGGATTAAAAAAGTAAAACAACAAAACAGGGTGACTCCAAAAGAATATAGAAAAATAAAAAAAATATCGTAACAGTGCGGGGGGGGGGGGTCTGGGGGGACTGACACGGGGTTCAACATGGGTTTGTTCTGGGTATCTTTGATGATCAACTCTCTTGATCAGAATAGAATATCAAATTCAGTAAATACTCATCAACTTCTGATGTCATTTTGTTTCTAAAGCTATTTATGGAAGTAGAGTCATTTGTGCTTGGGTGCAGGGGTGTAATTTGCTATGGGGAAGGGGAAAGTAACTGCCCCTCCCAGACCTCCACTTCCTCTCCCCCCCCCTCCAGACCTCAGTTTGCCCATCCCCATCTGAAATTTAGTTTCTTCAAAAATCTTGTCAAAACAAAGATAAGCCTGCATAATTCAGGCATCCACAGAAACGCGTCAGTTTTCTTTAGCATATATTTTTCTTTATGGTACTATGTGGCTCATTTTTATGCTTTCACTGTCATTTTCACTTGATTTGGGAAAATTGGCTCCAATTCCCCCCCCCCCGGATTTTGATGAAATTACGCCACTGCTTGAATGACACATAAAACATTAAAATCAAAGGCAAATAATATGGATTTAGACTTATAATTATTCAAATTATTTCGAAAAAATATTTGGATTCTGCCTAAATACAGACATTTTATATAAATAAGAAGTAACAATATTTATATAATAAAAGTGTTTATCATAATCTAAAAAAATAATGATATGACCTCGCAAGGAGAGGGGGGGGGGGGGGAGGATAAAAAATAATGAAACAGGCTAATTATCCAAAAAGTGTCTGGGAACTCAGGGGAAAACTATAAAAACTTTAAAATTCGGGGGTGGGGGGGGAACAAGGAGCTTCACATCTGTTTGACTAAGTATCTTTGAGGACAAAGAACAATTACCATGATTTGAAAGTCAATGTAAGCAATGAATTATTGTCTGAGTTTCATGTCAATTTTTTGTCAACACTTTTCATGTTTATAATACGGCTCTACACCTTAAATTAATTAAAATAACTAAATGAAAAATTAAATTAATCAAATTGAAAATTTAATTAAAAGAATTCAAATTAATTCTTTCAAATTAATTAAAAGAAAACGTCTAAATTAATAATATTTCATGTAATAAAAAGAAAGTTGCAATTATTTTGAATTGAGATGTTGTTACATTAACAAATAATTACAATTTGATCTTATTTATTGATATTACAATAG
This sequence comes from Artemia sinica, assembly GCA_027921565.1. NCBI lineage: Eukaryota > Metazoa > Arthropoda > Branchiopoda > Anostraca > Artemiidae > Artemia > Artemia sinica. Next base: position 51,412,518 of record CM051266.1, on the reverse strand, counting down.
TTGACAATCATTGTCCGAATAGAACATGCATTTCTTTAGTTGACAAGTCATATGTGCTTTTTTTTTTTTTTTTTTTTTTTTTTTTTTTTTTTTTTTTTTTTTTTTTTTTTTTTTTTTTTTTTTTTTTAGGGAGAGGAGGGCAATTGAAACGAAAATATGTTAATAACGGGTAGATTCTCTTAATAAAACAGTAAAAAGTATTCATTGTTTACATGTAATTACACAATGAAAATAATACAGGGGGGAGGGGCAAGTTTGAAAAATCACCAAAAAGTGTGAACTATGTGAAAATATAGGAAAATAAGAGACAAATTAAAAAAAAAAATAATGTTTGAGGCGTAATTACGGTTCCGAAGACCCCCCCCCCCCCTGTGAACTTACTTGTTTGGTCGCTAAGTAATTTTTTAATATGGCAAAAGTTTCATAAATGAATAAAAGAACATTATTTGTTGACCTCGTTTGAAGCCATTTTAGTTTCGCAGCGTATATTGGTTGATTTATTCGTCATCATCTCTGTTGAGATTCTTGTGAAAAAAAACATAGTCTGATTGGAACTAATTAGAAACTTTTAATTAAACTAGAAGGAAGCCCCCCCACCCCTTCCCTTCATGTACTTTTCTGTTTCAGACTTTACAAATTTGCTATTTATTGATATTACAATGTGTTTATATTTTTTACATTTTAGTTAATTTAATGCATAATAATTATATTGTATAACTATATATTGTAATTTTTTTTTACTTTTTATCTATAATTTAGCCATTTGTTAGTTTTTTATTTAATTATCCTTTTTTAGTCCCTGAGCCGAGCTAACAAATTCAATGGCAGTGAATACCAGGTTATTCGAAACACAACTCATCGTCCCTTTGACATTCATATCTACCACCCTCTAAGACAACTACCCATGGACAATCCTTGTGGAACCAATAACGGTGGCTGCGAGTCTCTCTGCCTTATTTCTCCTCGCAAAGATGGAAAGATTGGATTTAAGTGCGCATGCCCATCAACTTCTATCTTGCATCCGACGGAAAAGGCTGCATTGCCAACTGTACTGCTGCCCAACACCGCTGTGGCGGACCAGAAAACCGGTGTATACCCAACTATTGGAAATGCGACGGGGAGAAAGACTGTCGTGATGGTTCGGATGAACCGTCGACTTGTCCACCTCGAAAATGCAAGCATGCCTTGTTCCAATGCCGGAATGGAAATTGTACGCAGCCCACAACTCTTTGCGATGGTATTGATGATTGTGGTGATAGAAGCGATGAAGAAAATTGTGATTTTGAATGTCCAGAGGGTGAATTCAAATGTAATACCACTGGAAAATGTATCTTGGCTACTTGGAAGTGTGATGGTGATAATGACTGCCGTGATGGAAGTGATGAAGATCCCAAAATATGCCATAATAGAGAGTGCGACCCTGAACGAGAATTCACGTGCAAGAATGGACGTTGCATCCAGAAGTCTTTCTATTGTGATACCGATAATGATTGTGGTGAGTAATGTTTGACTTTAGTCAGAAGTTTTTGAACTAAATTTAATATAGATATGTATATTCAAAGCTGTATCTAGGGGGGTTAGGGGGCGTGACCCTCCCCCCCCCCCCGAAATGTTTGTCTGACTCGTAGAAACGTAACAAAAATGAATATAAACAAATTTTGGATGAGTTTTTTAAAGTTTTTTTTTTTTTTAAATTCCCCCCCCCCCCAAAGCTGTATCTAGGGGGGGTAGGGGGTTTGACCCCCCCCCACCCTAAATGTTTGTCTGACTCGTAGAAACGTAACAAAAATGAATATGAACAAATTTTGGATGAGTTTTTAAAGTTTTTTTTGTAAATTCCCCCCCCCCCCAAAAAAAAAAAAAATCCTGGATACGGCCCTTTGTATACTTATGATCCGTAATATCGTAGCACACTAAAGGAAAAGCGTTTGCATGTATCTGTTCCCAGGTGCCTAAGTTTAAATATTAAGGTGGATGAAATATGCTAAAACAGCAAATGTGCAGAAATCCAGATTAGTCAGATTACCTACAAAAAAGCACCCCACACTGAGTACTTGAAGAAAAGCTTCTTGAGACGCTGTGCCTTCGCTCAGGATCACCTCTCAAGGGAGATGATCCTTGACGACCTGTTAAAACGAAGATCAGCCAATACAACTCGAGTGAGAAAACCTTGGTGAATGGCTGAAGAGTGGCCCTAAGCGTATAGCGGCCTGGTTTCTTAAAATTTGTCTAAAAACTTTTAATTTTTTTAATTTTCAAAAAAATTGAAATATATCCAAACGTTCCAACTGGCTGCTGTATTTGGTAATAGTAACTCTTCTCAAGAATGAAATGACCAGTATTTGTGACTGTAAACAGAACACTTGGGTGTATTAAATAAAAAAAACAAGTTTTTTTTAACTGAAAGTAAGGAACGACGTTAAAACTTAAAACGAACAGAAATTATTCCGTATATGAAAGGGGCTGTCCCCTCCTCAACGCCTCGCTCTTTGCGCTAAAGTTTTTTATTGTTAAAAAAAATAGAGTTGTGAGAAAGTCAAACTTTAGCGTAAAGAGAGAGGTGTTGGGGAGGGGACAGCCCCTTTCATATACGGAATAATTTCTGTTCGTTTTAAGTTTTAACGTCGTTCCTTACTTTCAGTTAAGAAAAACTTGTTTTTTTTATTTAATTTTTGAACGTTTTTGAATTAATGCAGGTTTTGATTTTGGCTCACCGTACATGAATAATTAAAACAAAATTTGCATATTAATTTTACTTTTATTTGGTTAAATGGCTTTCTCGAAACTTGTTTAATTTTATTTACAAACGTTTTTATTAGTAATATACGTAACTAACGAATTAACTTACGTAACGAAATTCTATATTCATATATTTTTAATATGTATGTTAGGGGGTTAGCCCCCTAGTCAATACCTTGCTCTTTAAGCTAAAATTGAATTTTGTTCCAATTCTTTAATCACAAAGGCCGTTAATTAGAATAAATAGCTCTTATGAAAGTACTAAAAAATCTTTGGCTTAAAGAGCGAGGTATTGACTAGGGGGTGAACCCAATCATGTACGTAATATTTTCTGTTCGTTTTAAGTTTTGATGTTGCTCCTTATTTTCAGTTGAAAAACTTTTTTTTTATTTAATTTCTGATCTTTTTCTTTAATAATGCTGGGAAATCCGGCGGCCCCTTCATAGCAATGTCCCTTCTCCCATGAAAGCTTCCTTCATGGAAAGATCCTCCCATATAACCCCCGACCCCCCCCCCCGCCTACCAGAAAAATCCCCCCTGAAAACGTCTGTGTACTTTCAGTAACCAATACTATATGTTAACATTGGGTAAAGTTCATAACTTTCAGCCCTCCCCTCGGGGACTTCGGTGGATTAAGTCATCCTAAAAGACATAGTTATCATATTTCCGACCACGCTGAACAAAATGGCCATCTCAAAATTTTGATCGAGTGACCTTGGGAAAAAAATGAGCGTGGGGCCTAGTTGCCCTCCATTTTTTTTATCACTTACACTAGAACTTTTAATTTCCGTTCCAATAAGCCCTCCCACGATACTCTAGGACCACTGGGTCGATACGATCACCCCTGGAAAAAAAAGTAAATAAATAAATAAAAATAAACACGCATCCGTGATCTTTCTTCTGGCAAAAAATGCAAAATTCCACATTTTTGTAGATAGGTGCTTGAAACCTCTACAGTAGGGTTCTCTTATACGCTGAATATGATGGTGGGATTTTCATTAAGGTTCTATAACTTTTAGGGGGTCTTTCCCTCTTTTTTTCTAAAATAAGCCAAATTTTCTCAGGTGCGTAACTTTTGATGGGTAAGACTTATATATTTGAAATCAGCATTAAAATCTGATTCTTTTGATGTATCTATCGGTATCAAAATTCTGTTTTTTAAAGTTTCGGTTACCATTGAGCCGGGTCGCTCCTTACTTACAGTTCGTTACCACGAACTGTTTGATTTAAACAACGCCCAGCTCGTGTCTTCCGAGTTCATATTTGGGGGATCTTTGAAGTCCTAGAAAGCAATGATGTATGCTAGGGATATTGCTTGTTGGGCTTCTAGGATACCAGACTTTTTCCTTTGAACTGTTTTAGTAGTTTTGTATTCACTTTGGTTCCAATAAATTTATCAATCAAGCCACATAAGCAGACTCTACACAATATTTTTATTTCTGAATTGTGGGGGAGGGGTTTCAAAAACATGAACAGTTTTTTTTATAAAGTAACCGATATGTGTGAATTGGAAAGGACACATTCTCCCTTGGATACTGTCTTTCCCACACCTTAACTATTAGGTAAAGATTCCAATTGTCGCTCAGTGTTTTCTACATATTATATCTTGTTCAACATGTAAATATTAACGTTTAGATTTTACGTTATGGTGTGTTTTTATCTTTTTCCGATAATAAAGAATTAACTTAAAAATTAAAGATAGGCGGAGATGGATTCAAGAATAGAAAAAAAGGGCTAATCTATGCGGACAATATTGTAAGTAATTGTTTCGCAGTAAATATTATCTAGATATCTATTTACATATTTGCATGTCTATTAATTTACATACGTGAATTAATTATTTCATTAACACATTAATACATTAATTAAAATTTGTATACATGTGTTTACATTACAAATTCATATAGCAAGCCAAATGCCCCTAAAATTCACAAAAGTTGCACAATTCTCTTCTCTGGACGCTTCTAACATATTACTTTAACATATAAATTTTTGATTGAAAAGTACTGTTACTTATTTAATTTGATATTTAATTTAGGCCCTCTTTGGGTTAGATTGTCATAAGTCCAACCGTTTTCTGAAATGTGATCTCGTCATTTTTACCAATGTTGCCGTAATTCTTTTTTTCCTATACTTTGAAGTCGTTACATGCGTGCCTAGAATGTGTTTTTTTTTTCTGGGGGATTGAGTCCAACAGATCAGTCTCTTTTGGAGACTTTCCTCCTAATGTATGCATATTTGGTTCACCAAAACTACTGTTCTCTCCTTATGTTCTTTAGGTCCTGAACACCATCCCCCCAACCTATGCATCAAATCTCTTGTAAATGCTATTACTACTAACAACTCACCTCAACACCAAACCGCTTGAGGCCAACACAGCTACGCACACTCCTCCATCCCAATTTATTCAAAGCATCCGTCTTTACACACTTCTAGAAAGTTCCCATCTCCCTTAAATCTTTCCTTGCGACATCCTCCAACCCCAACCGACGAAAACCTGATTTCCGTTTTGACCTAGACGGTTGGCCAAAAAAGGTAATCTTTGTCAACATGTCATTCTTCAACCGCAGAACGTGCCCTAGCCATCTAAACCTTTCTCTTATTATAGTCCTAGAAAGCGGGTAAATGCGTATCTTGTAAATACGTATCATATTTTCCTACCATTTCATTACAGCTTGTCTGTTTAAAGGGAAATTAGAGTGGGGGGGGGAGTGTGCTTTTTTGCATTCTTTTGATTATCGGTGAACGCTTTTGGCACACCCTATTTTCCAATTATCACTTATAAAAAATTAAACAAGAAAAACGGGTTTTAATTTCTATAAAGCAGTGAATACAAAACACTTAATTAAACAAAAATACTCCGAATATTTCGGCCCCACATCCGGGAGGCTTTCTCAACGGAAAAACAAAAAAAAATTCTTACATCAACATAAAAAACATACTAAACAAACAAAAGAAAAAATATAAATAAATAGGAAAAGAAAACTCACATATTAAATAAACAATTCCATTCACTGGCGTATAAACAAAATCGAATGCTTATATTGATTGGAACACGCCTTCTCACAGAATATAAATGGAAATATATTAAATAAACAATTCCATTCACTGGCGTATAAACAAAATCGAATGCTTATATTGATTGGAACACGCCTTCTCACAGAATATAAATTCTGTGAGAATTTATTCGCCTTCTCACAGTTTTATATTCTGTGAGAAGGCGTGTTCCAATCAATATAAGCATTCGATTTTGTTTATACGCCAGTGAATGGAATTGTTTATTTAATATGTGAGTTTTCTTTTCCTATTTATTTATATTTTTTCTTTTGTTTGTTTAGTATGTTTTTTATATTGATGTAAGAATTTTTTTTTTTCCGTTGAGAAAGGCTCCCGGATGTGGGGCCGAAATATTCGGAGTATTTTTGTTTAATTAAGTGTTTTGTATTCACTGCTTTATAGAAATTAAAACCCGTTTTTCTTGTTTGATTTTTTGTAAATGGAAAAGCAGTGTGGTCTAAGAAATTATTTAATTATCACTTATTGTTTCAGGCGATAATTCCGATGAGCCTGCTTTCCTGTGTAGGCAACGGAACTGTACTGCTGGATGGCAACGCTGTCCTGGGCGCGCCAACTATAGATGTGTCCCTAAATGGCTATTCTGCGATGGTAAAGATGATTGTCGTGATGGCTCTGATGAATTACCTGAATATTGTCCTTCATGCCACCCAACTGCAGAATTCCAGTGCAAAAATAAGCGTTGCATTCCTAAGTAAGTCTTTATTTTACACAAATGTCTATATTAAATTATACTTCATGCTTCTGTATCTTCTATTATATCAAGTGATCTAGATCTCTATACATGCCCTACAATATACTCCGTATTTTATAAGTTTTCTCTATTTTACTCCATATTATACTCCTCCATACCTCTATACCTTACATAATATATTATGCCCCTCTATACATGCCCCATAATATCCTCCGTATTTTATAAATATTCTCTATTTTACTCCATTTTATACTCCTTCATACGTCTATACCTTAAATAATGTATTATTCTCTTCTATTCATGCCCTATAATATACTCCTTATTTTGTACATATTCTATAATTTACTCCATACACACTATCTTATACTGTCCTTACCTCTATACCTAACATCATATATTATGCTCCTCAATACATGCCCTATAATATATTCTGTATTTTATAAATATTCTCTATTTTACTCAATATCTTTATATCTTATATAATATTTATTTTTCCATATCTCTATACACGCCCTATAGTATACTTCATATCCTATACATACTCTATATTGGATACACCATATCTCCATACATACTCTATATTAAACTTATGCCCCCCTCCCACACCCCTGCAGTCAAGAAGCTTTTGAGTGAGTGTCTCAACTCCCCTGAAATATTTTAATGTTTATTTTATATTTGTTTAGGCGCTGGATGTGTGACTTTGAGCCCGATTGTGCTGACGGCTCTGATGAAGATGAAGAACTCTGCTTAGATCAGTATAGGAACTGCTCAACCAGTGAATTTCAATGTGCTGATGGCAAATGCATACCAGGCAAGTACATTTTTTTTAACTTTTTGAGTCATTTTATTCCTTCAATATTGGATTTTTAAGTCTAATGTAAAGAAAATTTCATTTGAAAAAACAATCAAAAATTTTAATATTTTTAGGATATAGAATATTTATATTATTGAAATATTATTATTGAGGGAGATATACAAACCACTGACTTAGTGATAAATTCAGAACAACTTTTAAGATTGCTTTCAGACCCCTCCCCCCCTTTCCCAGAAAAAGAAGAGAGATATGCCTTCTGGTCTTTGACATGATATTATAATTATTGTAGCAGACAGAGGCCATGAAACTTGAGTACCTTGACCTGAGAAGAAACTCGAGTGCTTTAACATCAGTTTATTAAGAGTTAAAAAACTACTTACCCCACTAACGGTGCACATACCTATTGGGCCCGTGGGGTACAGAATGTGGTGGGACTCTGCAGGGGTAAGGGGGGCTGTTTCCCCCTCTCCAATAATTTGGAGAAAAAAATATTATATAGCCCACATCCCTTGACTATCCGGAAATGGACCCCCCTTGCCTCCTCTCCCCCCAATAAAAATGCTGGAGCTCCACCCCTAACACTGTATGGATAATATAGAACGTTTGGGTGCAAGACCTGAGGTAAATAAACGAAAATTTACACTGATACACCAATATTGGCCTTGCAGCACATATTTGGCATTTCCTCTATATAAATTTACACTGATACACCAATATTGGCCTTGCAGCACATATTTTGGCATTTCCTCTATATAAATTTACACTGATACACCAATATTGGCCTTGCAGCACATATTTTGGCATTTCCTCTATATATTAAAGTAGTTGGAGCCTTCTTAGGGTACAGATCCTTGGCTAGTTAAACAAAACATACACATAAATATCTATTGGACCTTTTGTGGTGAAGAATGTGGTGCATGTAATTGGGGCCATGTTATGATATGGAATTTAGGCTAAATTAAAAAGATTATGCACATATAGCTATTGGGGCCTTGTGGCACTGCCTGTATCTCTATATTTAATATTCTAGGTCTGTATTAGGGTGCAAGACTTAGGATTTTTAAATAAAAATGTACACCATATGCACCGAATGTGCCACTGCGGTAAAGGCTGTGGCACTATCTCTAGACAATAATGTAGTTATAATAATAATATATTGCGAAAACAGCCTTGCGCCTCTATGTAAAACAATCTTAATAATCAAATTCTTTTTCACCATAATGATTGTCAATCTTGTTCTTAAATGCATTGACTGAATCTGAGTTGACAGTGTCTGACAGTAGTGCGTTCCACTCGGAGACAATGCGGTTGCTGAGTGCCCATCTACCAACATCTCTTCTGAAACGTTCTTCGGTTAGCTTAAACTCGTGACCTCTCAGGTTATTATTCTTGAATGTTATTATCTCTTCTTGAGGGATGTTGTCGTAGTATCTGTCGCATATTATATATACTTCAATAAGATCTCCTCTCAAAAATCGGTATGAGAGACTTGGGAGCGACAATTTTTTCAAACGGTCTTGGTATGATAAGTCTCTAAGTGATGGAACAAATTGAGTAGCCATCCTTTGGATTTTTTCTATTGCATTGCTGTCTTTTTGAAAAATGGTCTGGTTGTTGTATGATTCTATTCGGTCACTCATCTCACTAACGATTTGAAGAGTTTAGAAAACAGTGTTGAGTCAGTAAGAGAGAAATTTCTTCGAATATTTCCCAAGACTTGGGATGACTTAGAGATGATTGACTTCAAGTGCTTGGTGAAAGTTATGCCACTGTCTATTGTCACTCCCAAGTCTCGAGCTTCTTCTGGTATAGGTATCTGTTGTCCTTCAAAGCAGTAGTGCCGAGAAATGTGTTTTGGGCCTAGCCGAACATGACAACTTTTTTCTGTATTCACTTCCATGCTCCATTTTTTCATCCATTCTGCTATTTTCTTTAAATCTTGCTGTAGTATTTCTGTATCTTCAAAGCTTGTTATTGCGCGAAATATTTTCGTGTCATCTGCATAAAGTAGTATCTCAGAATCTATCTTATTTGGGAGATCATTTATGTAAATTATTTGAAAAAAACTACGTTTTCTAAAGAGTTAAAGAGGCTGAGTTACAAGGTCGAACCTTAAAAACGTACAGGGATTAGGAGGCACAGTTGGGGGGCTGCCGCCCCCAAACCCCCGCTTTCGCAGCCTTTAAATAAAAAAAAAAAAATTTTAAACTGAAAGTAAGGAGCGACATTAAATCTTAAAACGAACAGAAATTATTCCGTATATGAAAGAGGCTGTGCCCTCCTCAACGCCTCGCTCTTTACGCTAAAGTTTTTATTGTTTAAAAAAAGAGTTGTGAGAAAGTCAAACTTTAGCGTAAAGAGCGAGGCGTTGAGGAGGGCACAGCCTCTTTCATATACGGAATAATTTCTGTTCGTTTTAAGATTTAATGTCGCTCCTTACTTTCAGTTTAAAATTTTTTGGAGGGCGTGATAGGGGGGTTAATTACTCTCCACTCACTTTCGACTATTAAAAAGGGCAATTTCAATTTCCAATCAAATGAGACATTTCTACAACATGAGACCTTTTGAAATTTCTACAACAACTTTCTATATAAACCTTATATGCCCCCAGGGCACAAATTACAACCCTTGCACTGAAAGCTCTGATGGGGGTATCATCCTAAAAGACCTAATTTCCAGAGCTTTCGACTACGTTGAACAAAATGGATATCTCAAAATTTTGATTGGATGTGTTTGGGGAAATGGTGGGCGTGAGAGGGGGGTTAGTTGCCCATTTCCATAAAAACCTTATATGCCCCTAGGGCATAATTTATAACCCTTGCCCTGAAGACTGTGGGGGGAGTGTCCTGCTCAAAGGTATAATTTCCTGAACTTTAAACTGCGTGGAACAAAATGGCTATCTCAAAATTTTGATTGGATATGTTTGGGGAAATGGTGGGCGTGGAAGGGGTGTGTGTTGCCTTCCAATCACTTTCGACTATTAAAAAGGGCACTAGCCATTTCAGTTTCCAATCGAATGGGTCATTTTTGAAGTTTATATGACGACGCGTTCAGTCAAAGCCTTATATTCCCCCAGGGCATAACTTACAACCCTTGCCCTGAGGGCTGTGGGGGACTGTCCTCCTCAAAAACATAATTTCTATCTGGAAATCCAAAACACTGAATAAAATGGCTATCTAAAAATTTTGATTGGATGTGTTTGGGGAAAAGGTGGGCGAGGAGAGGGGGTTAGTTGCCCTCAAATCACTTTTGACTATTAAAAAGGGCACCAGACCTTTGAATTTCTAATCAAATGAGCCCTTTTTCAAGTTTCTACGACAAAGATTTCAATAAAAACTTATATGCCCCCAGGGCATAAATTATAACCCTTGCTCTGAAGACTGTGGGGGGAGTGTCCTGCTCAAAGGTATAATTTCCTGAACTTTAACTGCGTGGAACAAAATGGCTATCTCAAAAATTTGATTGGATTTGTTTGGGGGAATGATGGGCGTGGGGGGGCTAGTTCCCCTCCGATCACTTTTGACTATTAAAAAGGGTACTAGCCCTTTGAATTTCCAATCGAATGAGCCTGTTTTGAAGTTTCTACGACAACGCCTTCTATAAAAACCTTATATGCCCCCAGGGCATAACTTAAAACCCTTGCCCTGAGGGTTGTGGGGGCGTGTCCTCCTCCAAAACATATTTCTATCTAGAAATCAACTACGCTGAACAAAATGGCTATCTCAAAATTTGATTGGATGTGTTGGGGTAATGATGGGCGTGGGGGAGGGCTAGTTGCCCTCCAATCACTTTCGACTATTCAAAAGGGTACTAGCCCTTTGAATTTCCAATCGACTGAGCCTGTTTTGAAGTTTCTACGACAACGCCTTCTATAAAAACCTTATATGCCCCCAGGGCATAACTTAAAACCCTTGCCCTGAGGGTTGTGGGGGAGTGTCCTCCTCCAAAACATATTTTCTATCTAGAAATCAACTACGCTGAACAAAATGGCTATCTCAAAATTTTGATTCGATATATTTGGGGGAATGATGGGCGTGGGGGGGCTAGTTGCCCTCCAATCACTTTCGACTATTAAAAAGGGCACTAGCCACTCCCATTTCCAATCGAATGAGCCCTTTTCGAAGTTTCTACGACAACTCCTTCGATACAAAGTGCCCAGGTATGGAGAAAAAAACCCAAAAACAACACATTGTTCCCACATCGTTCTTTACTTAGGCAGCGCTAGCGCGCTGCCTATGATAAGAAAATCTTGAAATTTGTTTCCTGAAAAAAAAAAGTTGAAACCATACAATAAGCCAATGAAGAATATTGGCATGTAACATTGTCAAATAAAGTCACAGTGGCGAAAAGTACAACAGCTTATAAGTACAGATTTCAAATTCGATTTTATTTTATTTTTCACCGTTTTTAGTTGAGTTTTAGCAATGCCTTCCAACCTAGGGCTATTTTGCTGCAACCACTTCTATTTTTAAAATTCAATAAAAAAAGAGAAATTTAAGGTAATTATGGTAAAAATCAGATTTGTTGAAAGTCTTTGCTCTACTTTGGCAAAAGTTGATGGAAAAACTGGCTAAATGCCAGTCACCTGATTTAATCTTAAGAATTTTAATCGTAATAATAACATAATAATAATTTATTCTTGCTAACTAAAGAAAAATGTTTACACAAATTATGTACACAAATATGTAACAAAATATGTACGCAATTATACCTATATTGTGCCCTTGTTCTACAGATTGCGCCTTGATTTGGACCTACAGATTTGCACCTATATTCTGCCTTGTTCTACTTATATATTATAATTTAGTCTTGATAAATCTTAGCTTCTGGAGTTGACTTGTTAGCAAAAACTGTAGTTGACTTGCTGACAACCCCAAAACCTACTAAAGACTAGAGCGTCATTTCAGCTTTACTGAAAACATAACATGTTTTCATATATTTAAACCACATAACAATCTTGATAATTTAATCTTGATAATCTAGTTTAATCTTAGCTTCTGAAGTTGACTTGTTAACAAAAAACGTAGTTGACTTGCTGACAACCCTAAAACCTTCTAAAGACTAGAGCGTCATTTCAGCTTTACTGAAAACATAACATATTTTTATATATTTAAACCACACAATAATATTGATAATTTAATCTTGATAATCTAGTTTAATCTTTGCTTCCGGAGTTGACTTGTTAGCAAAAAACGTAGTTGACCTGCTGACAACCCCAAAGCCTTCTATAAACTAGAGCGTCATTTCAGCTTTACTGAAAACCTAACATATTTGTATATATTTAAACCACATGATAATCTTGATAATGTAATCTTGATAATCTAGTTTAATCTTAGCTTCTGAAGTTGACTTGTTAACAAAAAACGTAGTTGACTTGCTGACAACCCTAGAACCTTCTGAAGACTTGAGCGTCATCTCAGCTTTACTGAAAACATAACATATTTTATATATTTAAACCACATAATGATCTTGATAATTTAATCTTGATAATCTAGTTTAATCTTAGCTTCCGGAGTTGACTTGTTAGAAAAAACGTAGTTGACTTGCTGACAACCCCAAAGCCTTCTAAAGACTAGAGCGTCATTTCAGCTTTACTGAAAACATAGCATATTTTTATATATTTAAACCACATAATAATATTGATAATTTAATCTTGATAATATAGTATAATCTTAGCTTCTGAAGTTGACTTGTTAACAAAAAACGTAGTTGACTTGCTGACAACCCTAAAACCTTCTAAAGACTTGAGCGTCATTTCAGCTTTACTGAAAACATAACGTATTTTTATATATTTAAACCACATAATAATCTTGATAATTTAATCTAGATAATCTAGTTTAATCTTAGCTTCCGGAGTTGACTTGTTAGCAAAAAACGTAGTTGACTTGCTGATAACCCCAAAGCCTTCTAAAGACTAGAGCGTCATTTCATCTATACTGAAAACAAACATATTTTTATATATTTAAACCACATAATAATCTTGATAATTTAATCTTGATAATCTAGTTTAATTTTAGCTTCTGTATTTTTAAATAATATATAACAATGTATAATAATATAATAATAATATATAATATATATATAGTTTTAAAAATTTATTTTCCAACTCAGGTCGATATCGATGCGACCACGACTATGACTGCAGAGATCAGTCCGATGAAATGAACTGCAATACCATGGTCTGTCCTAATAACACATTTCAATGTAAATCTGGTCATTGCATTGCTCAACAATTCAGATGTGACGGAGAGCGGGACTGCAGAGACGGAACTGATGAGGAAGGATGTGCCCCCCGATTTCCAAATGGAAGGTAAGTCAATTCATGTCCTCATGAAATGGGAAGTCGGAGATTAACAGCTGCCCCCACCCCTCCTTCTCTACCGAAATACCTCCAAAGGTATTTCGTAATCAAAACAAGTTTGCATAGAAGCGGCAACCTGGTAAATAACAAAATACAGCCTATAGTAACCGATAGTTTAAGAACACGTTTTCTGAGATTTTTTTTTATTTAAAGGTGATTAAGAAAATATAACTACTATATAGGTTTATTTTAATAGTAAAATTTTATTGAGAAAACAAATTTTAAAAACTTCCTCCGTCTTGAAAAAGAAGGAAGGTAGTTTTTGTGGATAGTTAACAATGGTGTATCTCATTTTTTATTTTTGTCCGTCATTAGCTTAAAGGTGTATTTTTTTTGTCTTGTTCCAGATTATGGGGGACAGAATCCCCCTCATCAATTTCCAGGGCACATCCCTGGAGATGGGCTGGTTTATTTGTAGGCTTCCTAATGAAAACTAAATGTTTTCCCCCCAGATTAACTTAGGTAAATCAGTTTTTATTTGATGACATAAAATACAGGGGTTTCAGTGGGGGAGCGGGGTAATTGATCCCCTATATTTGAAAATCACTTTTTGGATTGATTTATTGCGATTCTATTTAAACTCCCTCCATCTTGAAAAAGAAGGATAGTTGCTTTTTTGGATGGCTGGCAATGATGTATCTCCTTTTTTCTTTTTTGTCCGTCAGTAGCTAAAAAGTGTACTATTTTTGTCTTGTTCAAGATCACGGGGGACAGAATCCCCTCCTCCGGCTTCAGGGCGCAGCCTATGGTGTAAAAAAAAACGAATGTAGATTTGATCATTACGCCATTTAAATTCGTTATATTCAAGTTATAGTGTTTTAGACGACTTCATTCTTGAATAGTATTAACCATGGTCAATTTACTTTTGGGGCTCATGGGGAGCAGAAATAATCTTTTTGCGAAAGAAATTATTTGAATTGTAAAAATGTTAGTTTGGTTTATTTGTGGGCTCCCTAATAAAAATCGAATGTTTTCCCCTCAGATTAACTGAGATAAATCAGTTTTTATTTAATGACATTTAATGTAGGGGTGTCAATGGTGGGGGACGTAATTGCTCTCCTATATTTGAAAATCACTTTTTTGGAGTTTCTATTGAAAAATTAAAAAAAAAATTCAAACCCCTTCCTCCTGCCTAGATTTTGAAGATGTTTTGAAATAGAATTTTTTTGAAAAAAATCGATTTTTGTTTTATCTTATTTCTTAAATGTTAAATTTAAAATAAATAATAAAGAAAATTTCATATTTATTTTCTGCTATTTAAAATTGATGGAAAAGGATGATTCTTTTTGTAATCGTTACAATTACTTTCCAATACACTTTAGTGATGTTTTGTCCTGTTATTATTATGAAAACTCGAGTTAAGCATTTCAGATAAGGATATTTACAACGTTAAAAACTTATCCTGTTGACAATTCACAAGAAAAACTCAGGAGCAGTCTTTAAGTTTAAGCTAAGGAGGAGTTTCTCCTTCAGGAGCTAGTGATTGGCCCCGCCTTGTTAAAACCTAATTGGTTAAAAACCTTATTAAGCTAGGAACATGTACCTAATGAATTTGTTTAAGACGGTGTTTCTCACAACCATTTTGGTTCTCCTGAATGAAATCTTAAGCCAATTAGAAAAAACGAAAAATTATGAACCTACAACCATTTTCACATTTAAAAGCTATTTTTATTTGACTCAAGGGATGTTAGACTTTAAAAATTTTTCTTATTTGTTAAATGAGATGTATTCCAATTGAACGTCCAATTTAACGTCCTGATTAATAGGTATCTAGTAAAGACTCGAAACGGTAAAAGGATATTTGAGACCATGTAGAATGGAGATTAAAAAATGTAAACGTAAACAAAAAGTGTAAATGTAAAACAAAGTGTATTTTCGATGTAACACCTTAAATTAGGTATCCTTTTCTCAGTCCACACTGCCTTTCTATGAAGAACAAATAAATGTTCCAATGGGGATAAGTCCATTTATTAAACAGTAAAAATAAGTAAACGAGAGATTATAATTGGCATAATAATAATAATAACAGTTGATATTAAACAATAGTAATAAAAAAATGTAATTATAAGAAAAAACCTAATAATAAAGGATAAGAAAGGATAACAATCCTCCAGAGCCCTTGTGTGGGGGCTGAGGGCGTCGAATCGACGTTTCAGTTACTGGGTCTTTTTACAGGGACAAGAAGCAAGATTATTGTCCATCTTTGCTGCGGCAGGGATCGAACCTTGGGCCCCGTATTGCCGAGGAGAGCATTGATCCACTGAGTTTTACATAAGATAGAGTTTTTTTGTTAAAGTCGTAACTTTGTATTTGGTAGTGTAAAGTTTTACAAGGAGCGTTGGAGGGGGGGACTAAAGGTTTGCAAATAGTATTTTGACGGGATAGATCTTGTTATTACTGAAGTTCCTGATATTACTGTTATTACTGAGTTTATGATCTTACTGATATGAAGTTCCTGATGTTACTGAATATTGCAGTTTTGTATTCTTTTTGGTATTCAAAATATGGGAGGGGACAGCAATTGTCAGAAGCACCTCTATGGATGTCTATTTTTTTGGCCAGATTTTTTTTTTTTTTTTTTTTTTTTGCAAATAAACTTTTACCCATCTATTACCATAGGTTTTGTCCAGAAGACCGATTTGAATGTAAGAACCATGTTTGCGTCGACGAAGAAGATAAATGTGACGGTAGCGATGACTGTGGTGATGGAAGTGATGAAAGTACAGACATGTGCCAGAGCTTGTGCAATGGTCTAGGCAGATTTAAATGCAACAATGGAAGGTGTGTAGATTGTTTGTGCTGTATGAAAATAACTTAAGTCTAAAATGTATAATTAGCATGGGCAGAGGGCAGAGGGTGTGGTATTAAATTTTATGGACATATCTAGGCTTCGAGAATTTTGTCAGTCTCACGTGCTTTTGAGATGCTTACTCCCCCCCCCCCCCTTCCTGTTAAAATGTATTCATGTTCTTCTCTTAGAAGGGGCTCCCAACTAAAAGACGATTCATTTCCAAGGTTTCTAAAAATGATTTTTGGGAGTAAATTTTAAACTACTACTACTACTCCGAACATCTCACCGCAGCGCCTGTGTTGGCCGTCTGGGGCCAACACAGCTACGCACGCTCCTCCTTAATCCTAATCTATTCAAAGTCTCCCTCTTTACATCCTCCCAGGAAGTTCCTATCTCCTTTAAATCTTTCTTTATGATATCCTCCCAACCCAGACGAGGAAGACCTGCTTTCCGCTTAGCCTTAGACGGTTGGCGGAAAAGGACAATCTTCGGCAATCTGTCATCCTTCCTCCGCAGAATGTGCCCTAGCCATCTCAACCTCTTTTTTTCATTATAGCCTTAGAAAGCGGGATTGAACCACATTGTTCGTACTGTTTGCCTACTACAGCTTAATGTTTGAAATACCGTCAGTCATCCGGGTACCCAGAACAATCCGTAGGCAATTTCTCTGGAAAACATCTAGCAAATCCTCATCCGCTTCTCGGGGTGCCCATGCTTCAGAGCCATATTTGACTTTTTTAACTGTGAATAAACACCCCAAGCTTTGGCTAATCTACTTTTAACATATTCACTGCTCCCACCGTCTTTACTAATAATACTACCAAGGTAAGTGAAGCTGATCAATCTTTTCGTAACCCAATGTCACCTTTTCGTCTTCACTTCTTCCTATTCTTAGTGGCTTAGTCTTCTTAACATTAATTTTCAAACCTATTCTAGCACCCTGAACTCGCAAATCCTTTAAAAGTTCATTCATTTTGTCCACACTTTCATCTAGGATGCTTAATTTATCAGCATAACCTAAGTCCAGGAGAGTTTTTCCTCCCCGTTTGGTTCCGTGGTCTCCCATTGCCTTTCCTGTGCTCCTTAAAACAAAGTCCATCAAAATAATCCATATAAAGGGGGATAGAACACAACCCTGCTTAACTCCTGATTTAATACAAAACCAGCTGCTAATCTCATTTCCTACCTTAACCGCAGCAGTGTTATTCTCGCACATAACACTAATCACTTTTATGTATTTGTCTGGTGTACCATACAAGGATAAGACCTTTGCTAAAGCTCTTCTATTAACAGAATCGAACGCTTGCTCATAATCTATAAAACTGAGGACCAAAGGTGTTTGACAACTCAGGCATTTCTCAATTATTAACCTAAGAGTTAAAATTTGGTCGACACATTCTCTAACTTTTCTAAAACTGCGCTGTTCCTCTCTTAAAATTTTTTCTACAGCATGTTCCAATCTAAAAAGTATCATATTACTAAGTAATTTTCTACCTACAGAGACCAGACTAATGCCTCAATAATTACCACCCTCACTCCTATCAACTTTCTTATGCAGTGGTTTAATTAAGGTTTTCCTAGAAATCGCTAGGTACTTCCCCTTTTTCAAGTCATATTCATAATCTTCAGTGACTTATTTCTAACCTCAGAGCCACCGTATTTAAGAAACTCATTTACCATACTATCAGCACTTGATGCCTTATTATTTGTTAATCCTTTTAATACTGCCGCTAATTCTTCCTCACAAAAATAACTTCACATCCGAGGTATCACAAACTCTTTCATTTTCCTCAATCTTTTCCTGCAACTCTTCCTCAGTTTAGCATATCCTCAAAATGTTCTGCCCATCTCTTTTCAACTCTTTCCTTATCACTAGTGGTAGCCCCGTTTCTGTCTTTAACTGGGACAAGTCTGGACTGACTGCTCCCTCTCAATTCATTAACATGTCAGTACAATATTTTACTATTACTTTTTATATTATGCCGTCTAGCTGCATCTTCCGGATCCTTGGCAATTTTATCTATGGCCTCCACTTCACACCTCCTTAGTTCATATCTAATGCTTTCTCCACTTTCTTTACATTCCTTTTGTTTTCATATGATCTATCACTCAGATAATTCTTGTACAAGCCCCTTCTCCTCTCTATTAAGCATAAACCTTTATCACTAATATTCCTAGCTGCAGTCCTAACTTTCTTCCCTAAGACATTATCAGCAACTTCACAAATTGTTTTTCCAAAATTATTTGAACCATATTCTACATTGTCAAATTTTAAACTTTCAAGTTTAGTGTTCAACTGTTCCTGGGAAGTTTCTCTCAGGTTCTCATCCTGGAGTCTACCAACATCATAACTACCCGGGAGGTAGTTACCCTTCCGAAATTTCAGCTTTAAAATAACTCTTGACACTACTAGGTGGTGATCCTTACTTTTAACATCAATAACAGCACTCCTATATACCCTAGTATCTTGTATTGATCCTGCCAGTCTTCGGTTTACTATAACATAATCAATAAGGTTTTCTGTCTTACCATCACGTGAATACTATGTTAACTTATGGGTCACTTTATGGCCAAACACCGTGTTGGTTATAACTAGTTTGTTATACCCACAGAATTGCAAAAGTCTGTAGCCATTACTGCTTTCTTTTCCTACACCAAATTTACCTAGGCTAGGATACCATCTATCCCTATGTCTACCAACCTGGGCATTAAAATATCGCAGTAAAAACACCATATTTCTACCTGGGACCCTGTCCATTTGCTCCTATAACTGTAGGTAAAATTCATCTGAGTCCCTAGTATCTCCGTCAGTCGGTTCTACAGGGGCATATACTGCTTTAACTGATACCCTGAACTTTTCAGTCATGAAATGAGCATTTAATATTCTATTATTAATACCTTCCCAGCCTAAACAAGACTAAGCAGCTTCCTTATTCGTCATGAGCCCTACTCCCTGTCTATGTACCCCATACTTCCTGCCCAAGTAAAAAAATTCTATAGCACCTAATTTCATGATTCTTAACCCTGGGATATGAGTTTCCGATAAATTTTAAAAGTATTAAAATAAGTCTGTGTAATATGGGGCAGTAATAAAGAAGTATTTTAACCTTGATCGTAGGATCCTTATAACTCGTATAAATCGTATGGATCCTTATAAATCTGGTCGAAGAGGGGCAGACTTGGAAGAAAAATTGGGAATTCCCGCCCTGCCATGAACACGCGTAACTAACATAGAAATGAGGGATAATCATTTCCATAACCCTGCTTAAATACTGGGAGATGGGATAGCAATGGGATAAGGAAAGCAATTTTTTTGTAGCAAGGGGAGGGGTTCTTTCCAACTATGTATTAAGGATACATTTTATTATTTCTGCTTCTACTATCATTTATTTGCATTAAACTATCTTTTCTTAACATTTTTTCTTGAATCTATTTCACTTTTTTATTAGAACAACCAATCTTTCTTTTCTTGTTTTTTTCCCTTTGGCTATTAAAACTCATCCAGCCTTCGTTGTCATTCATTTTGTAGGAACAGAAATTTAGAGAAATTATTATTTAATTCACCGTTTTTAGTTTTAGCTGGTACTTTTTTTCTCTTTACTTTTTATTCTGTAGTTATTCTACAAATTTTATTGCTTCTTGTTTTTTTATTTTCTTGGTCGCTCCACTTCAATTTACGTCTTATCCACTATATTTTTTAATCATTTATTTTTTGTATATACTTGTATTTGGAATATTGGCAAATTAAAATATTCCATAAAAAAACAGTCCCCTCTAGGCTTCACTGAATGTATAGCAGAAAAGCCTGTTTTAAAATTTTATAATCTTTGAAAAAAGTATTTGCGAATGTTTGTTGACGAAGAAATAGTTCTAAACATCGAAAATAGGGTAACTAAAACTAAAACAAAGCTAAAACTAAGTTTTATTTTACCGAGTTAAACATCCACGTGTCTCTTCCTCCTCCAAAACCCCACTGAAAGTTTCAACTTGATATCCCAAACCGTTCCTGAGCTATTGCAAATACGCTATTTTGATAACTTGGCATTACATTCGGTCTTTTATCTTGCTTTACAACTGTGCAAAAACAATAAGTCCAATAGGATGTCATGGTTAGGGCTGAATTTAAAGTTTTGCTGTTATAGGCCCAAGCGTTTTGCCGCTCCGTTTTTGCAAGATTTTCTGGGAAATCCCCGAAAATTCGGGGATAGTGGAAGCACTGAACAAAACGCAACTGATGACCCTCAAAATTAATGTTAGAGACAGGTGATATCGAATTTTCAGTTGCCATTCCTGGGAAACACCTGACAGTTTATAAGGGGCCACGGAATTCCTATGTTGTTTTAAAATCACTTTTCTGGGAATTGGCAGCGCGGCGGCGGAGTGCACCAATATTTTCCAACCAAGTTTTATTTTATCTGGAAAATAAAATTAAAATGGTATTGTGATGGCGGAGTGAGTTTGATCTCAGTTTGGTAATACAGGGCCAGGAGTTCAAACCTGCTGTGGCAAATACCCTGCAGGTCTGACGCAAGGACCTTGGCAGTAAAGAAGTGTTTAATTAATTTTAGTTAATCGTTAGTTAAGAAAATCTGTTTAATTCAATTTCTCTGCATGGTGTAAAGTAATAATTTTATTAAAATTAATTTTATTAAAGTATAAATTAAGAATTTATAAAGCTATGTGCAGAAGAGGCCATGATAAGCGCAATCGGATTGAATATTTGTGGGGCCCAATTAGATTTTTTGCGGGGCCCTCTCTATATCTTAAATATTTAAGCAAAATGTAGTAGTAGTTTAGGAACCTGCATAGTAGCTTACGTACGTAAAGCAGTTCACGCAAAATCTCACGGAAAATAATAGGACGCAAAATAATGTAAGACTATCCTGATTTAACTTTAAAAATTTAAAATGAACTTTTACGGTTATCTGTGTTCTATATTATAAAGTATGTATTATATAATAATAAGAACACTAATAAATCCCATCGAGCAATGCAAACTTAAAATAAATATAATTTGGGCGCAAAACCTTATGCCTTCCCAAGGCTAGAACAAAACTTGCGCTCTCTTCTAATACAGTAAATTATTCCTGACAGTACTTGAAGAAATTGTTCGGAGTAATATATATTACAACAGAAACATTTTACTACAGGCCAACGAAAGTCGTTGTTTTCGGCCATTTACGACCATTTATAAACTTGGCAAACTTTAGCAAACTTTTACCAACTCTAAACGAGCAGAAATTAACATGAGTAGGGCTCAAAACCCTTATGCCTTCCCAAGGCCAGAACATAACTTGCACTTAACTGAAAAAATATAAATGTTTTTACTTTTATAACTTTAACAAATCAAATAATATTAACATGTTGATTACTAAATATCAGTATATGTATATTAAACTGACAATGCACATTCATTTGTATTTTTTTCAGTAAAGTGCAAATTATGTTCGGGCCTTGGGAAGGTATAGGGGTTTTGCACCCAACTTATGTTAATTTCTGCTCGTTTTCAGTTTGACTCGGTTAATTATTGTAATTTCTGTTCGTTTTGGGTTTCATTTATTTATCAATGCTGATTTGTGGTAGTTTCATTCTTGGTAGATTATTTGATTTTAGTTTTGCTCATTTTTTGTTTAATGGAGTTCTTTACTTTTCTTTGAAAAACTTATTTTGTGGAAAAATTTTTTTTTAATTATTCTAATAAAAGTTAGTAAAAATCGTAAATCGTAATCGTAATCAGGGATAACTGAGAATATATACATTTCAGATGCATTCCACAATGGCAGACCTGTGATGGCGTTGATAATTGTAGTGATGGATCTGATGAGAATAATATAACAATGTGCCTCAAGCACAGAGAATGTGACTTCACCACAGAATTCCAATGCGCAAATCACAACTGTATTGACAAGTAAGTCCTAGCACTTTAGTTCATACACTGTGTAATTTTGTAATCGCATAATCCTTTTAAATTGTGAATAATTTGTAATTTGTAAATCGTGTTTTTTAATTTGTAAACCGTAAATTTGGTAAAATTATTTAATTCATAAAAGGTCAGATGGGTTCCCTATTCTAGAAACATCGAGAATGTGACTTTACCATAGAATTCTAATGCGGGAACCACAACTGTATTGACAAGCTAGCTTTAAATCCATAAAGAATTTAATTATATAATTCCTCAAAGAAGAAATAATTCGTATTTCATAAATCGTATCTTTTTAATTCGTGAAATCGAATGATTTGATGAGAATCGTATAACTCACTTTACCTCAAACACAGAGAATGTGACTTTACCACTGAATTCCGATGCTCAAATCACAACTGTGTTCACAAGTAAGTTTCACCACTTTTTTTCCTAAATCATATAACCATATTACTCGTAAAATCAAAAATAATTTTTATTCATCAATCGTATTTTTTTAATTTCTAATTCGCAAAGTCGAAAAATTCAGTAAAATTGTGCAATTCGTAGAGGTCCGGGGGGAATGACTTATCTCGAGGTTTTCTGGGCCTCAAGTACAGGGAACTTTACTCAACCACATAATTCCAACGCTAAAATCAAAACTGCATTGACAAGTCAGTTTTACTACTTTTGCTCGTAAAAATGTAAATGTTAAAACCGTAAGAATAATAATGACGGATAATTGGGATATAGTTTTTAGAGGACTTGGTGGAATGGCCATCTAAAGTTTCAGGTCTTTATATCGACCATACGAAGAAGGTGATAATATGAAGTACGAGAAAGGGTTTATTTAGCATGCCCTTCTAAATTTTTTTTTGTCCTTATCCCCCAATAAAAACGAATAGATATTTTGTAGCGACGACTTGCCAGGTGAGATAGCTGCTTCGACCTTCCATATAGATAATATGGTAAACATCTCTAAGATTTAGGCATTTCCTAGATACCTACTGCTATCTATATTTTCTTGTCATAGAAAAGTCACGGTAGATGTCTAAATTATGAGTTTTTTTATGTAATATAAAGGAAGATAAGCTAATTCTTGCCCTACTAACATATTTTCTGCTAGTTTTGAAATAATTAAAAAAAGACATATTAAAAATTTTAATTCACTTGCTTGAAAAGTGTATTATTGTTATATTAAGATATGTTTGGTAAAAGGAGACTTTTTAAATTCTTGAATTATTAGGTCAATGTTATGCGACTTAAAGGACGACTGCGGTGATGAAAGTGACGAAAGGGGCTGTCATAAGGCGAAATCTTGCTCTGTGGAGGATAACGGTGGTTGTGAACATAGCTGTCATAATGTCACTGGAGGTGGTTACATATGTGTTTGCAATAAAGGGTACATCATATCGAGAAGCAATCCCAAAATTTGTGATGATATTGATGAATGCGCAACCTTTGGTCATAATTGTTCTCAAGTGTGTACTAACCTTAAAGGCTCGTATATGTGCAGTTGCCTTGAGGGATTCACACCAGTTGATCCTCAAAGAAGCATATGCAAGGCTGATTCACCTTTGGTTGTGCTCATAGCGTCTGGTGATGATATAACAGCCGTCAATGTAACTGGAAGAAATCATCAAGTGGAGGTAATTTATATTCTTTTATTACTGCTACTACTAACAACTCACTGCAGCACCAAGCCACTTGAGGCCAACACAGCTACGCACGCTCCTCCTCTATCACAACCTATTCAAAACCTCCCTCTGTACACCCTCCCAGGAAGTTGCCATTTCCCTTACAACATCCTCCCACCCCAAACCGGGAAGACCTGCTTTTCGTTTTGTCCTAGACGGTTGGTCAAAAAGAACAAACTTTGGCAACCTGCCGTGAGATAGAGATAAGATATTTATTTCAAATAGATCACTATCACAAACCCACAAAGGGCTGAATTCGGACTTCAGAATCGACACTATAAATGGTTGCACTAAAACTGGCAAAAATGTAAAAAAACAACAACGAAATAGAAAGATCATAATGAACAATCATTTAAAAGTCAATAATTAAAACTGTAAAAAGTCAATTGAAAAGTTAAAAAGATAAAAACTGGTCAAACTAAACTTAAACAAATACAAAGCAGAAACAGAATTAAAAGGGACATAAAAAAGGGGGGGGGGAATGAAGCGAATAAACGCAAAAAAAGAACGAGACATAAATACATATAAATTAAAAGGGACACTAAAAAAGTGTAAATAATTCAACTACACTAAATCAATAAAAGACCTTCATCCGCAGAACGTTCCCTAGCAATCTCAACATTTCTCTCATTGTATCACTAGAAAATGAGGTTGAACCACACTTTTCGTACAGCTACTTTTTGAGTTTTCGGGTAGTCAGTCGGGTACCCAAAACAATCCGTAGGCAATATTACTAACTAGTAGTCTTTACCTATAATACTGCCAAGGCAAGTGAAGCTGTTGAGTTGATCGATCTTTGTTCGGTCTCTGTTGGTCGATCTTTTCGTAACCCAGCGTCACCTCTCCATCTTCACCTATTCCTAGCCTTAGCGACTTAGTCTTCTTAACGTTATTTTTCAAACCTATTGTTGCACCCTGAACTTACAAAACCTCTAAAAGTTCATTTATTTTGCAAATACTTTCATCTAGGATAAAAGTATATAGTTAACGGAACATTTTAGCCTTATTGATTTTGACCCCCCTTTCCTCCCTGAAAAATACCACCCTTCCTTCTTGAAAAATAACACATTTTTCAATTCAAGGGTAAGAATCTGTGTCTTTTAAAGCTATCTTGTTGATTTACATGTTCCTAGATTTCCTATAGGAATAAGGTATGAAATATATTGCGTTTTTTGTTAAACAAAAAACGATATAGATAGTTAATATAGATAGAATAGATAAAACGATATAGAAAAAACGATATAGATAGAATAGATAGTGAGATGAAAAGCAGAGATAGCAAGTAAGCTCATATAGGCTTGTCCAAGGCTCTTTTTTTTGTCGCTTTATCTCTTTTTTTATATCTTGGTAATTATTTTCTAATATTATCATCCATATTTCCGCATGAATTCTTTTTTGGGAGGGTTGAAGGAGGGGGTTTCCAATATCCAAATACGTTCAATCTTTAGCAAGTCTCCCACCTCTCGTGTTTCCATCTTCTTTTTGTTTCCAACCTCTTCGTGTTCTCTTTTGTATTTTTTTTTTTTTTTTACTCTACAGTAATACCACAACAATTTTCCGCTCTTGTTCTATTTTTGAGGCTTTTATTCTTTACCGTTTTTCTTTATTTCATTCATCTTGACGAAGACAGAGTTTTTTTCTTATAATTTTTAAATATTTAGAGTAATTTCAAACTAAACCTTAAAAAAACTATGTATATTTTTGGCTAGCTTAGAAAAGCAAGACAGTTGAAGATGGAAATTTTGCTTACCTTTATTTTGCTTTTTTTTTTTGTTTTTTATTCTTTTTTCTTTTAATATGTTGCAGAAACCTAAGTGAGTATTTTTAAAAGGGAAGAAGTTTGAATTTATGAATTCAAAATGATGGAAAGGAAAAGAGAGAAGTGCTATATTTGTTTTTTCTTGTGTTCACCTTTTTTTAGTTATTTTATAAGAAAGCAATAGCACTATTATTAAATGTAATTTTTGTCTGGTTTTATTTGTATAATGGGATCGTATACAAGCATTTGCTCCAAGAATCAAGTTATATGTTCGAACTATTTTGTGTTTTTAATTTCTTTATCGTATTTTTTCTATTTTCTGTTTATTTTGTTTATTTTTGAATAAGAAACGAAAAGATCGTAAGACACCAGATGGATCATAGTCAAAATATCAGGAGTAATTGTCACCTGAGAAATTGTTAAGCTCTACGAATTGAAATGTTTAAAATAAAAGTAATCGGACATTTATCATGGTTAATTAAAACAAATTAATAGGGGTTAATTAATTTAGTTTTTAGTCTTAGATATTACTTAGCTAATTTATTAAAGTTAATCAGAGTTAAAATAATCATTAATCAGTAATATCAATGACTAGCTACTACATAAAATAAGGTCAAGGTAATTGTATTGTCAATTTATATGCTGTTTAATAATTTATAAAAAAAAGATTATGACACAGCGGATAGCTGATTGCCAAGATGTCAAGAGTGATTGTCAGATGTGTACCAGAGTCATTTTCAGTTTGTACGATAATAATTAAAATAAATAAATAATAATTAAAAGAAAATTAAATAACAATCAAAATAATTAATAGACAATTAAAATAATAACCAGAAATAATCAGAAATTCAAAACTATCTTAGTCTCGTTCTGGTAGAAGGAATAAAATATGCCGTGTCGTTTGTAAAATCTATAAAAAAAAAAAATCTATTAAAGTAAATTTTAAAATCCTTCAATTAGTTTTCAAATATCAAGATATTAAAAATGCTTGTTTTATATATTTTGATTAACTAGCTAGGTTAACTCATTAATTAGGGGAATTTCGTATTTAAGAAAACTAAAGAGAGCCTTTCACTTTTCCAGGTCGTTCGCAGAGAGCGTCGTATTGACAGTCTTGATTACGACATAAATAGCAGAATTGTTTATTGGGCAGATGGCGCTGACCGCGTAATTAAACGCTCTTTCATCCCAGATGGGTCTGATGTGCAAATTGGCCATGCGCAAAATTTGAATATACCAATTGGGGATAGCGCCAGACCAACATCTATATCTGTAGATTGGGTTTCGGAGGTTCTATATTTTATTGAGGCTGATAAACAAGGAGCCAAGGGAAAAACAAGAATTGTGGCTACAACCCTAGATGGCAGATATAAAAGATCAGTTGTTACAGGGGCGCTGGAGAACCCAACGTCTTTGGCTCTTAATCCTGCTACAGGTAATATTTCTTCTTCTTCATCTTACCAATATCCTTTCTCTATCTTCTTTTTCTTTCCAACGACCTGTTCCTTTTCTTACCAACATCTACAGGTCTATCTAGTAAAGGTTTTTGAGACTCAGATCATAAATCAAGTTATAGTTGATTTTTGAGGAGGAGGGGAGGGGGTTGAATAGTTTCAGAAAAAGTTAGCTTTCAAAAAACTATGACCTTTCTTATTTGGTTGCAATACGTGTAGTAGTCTAAGCATAAGAATTGATGTCATATTGATAGTCATATGATGTCATATGACATCATGACATATTGATGTCAATTGATAGTCATAAGCATAAGAATTTCTTATAAATATTGCTTATAATAATATTGCTTATAAAAATAAGCATTGATGTCATATTGACAGTCATATGATGTCATATGACATCATGACATATTGATGTCAATTGATAGTCATAAGCATAAGAATTGATGATGTATTATTTTTAGTTTTATTAAATTGTTCATTAACTTTTTCCCAATAGATCCAATTTTCATAAATTAATTTTACTTTTCATTAAATTTAAATTTCCTTAAATAAGATTTTACTTAATTAAATTTAAAAATTACAAAAATGTAAATAATTACAAAATGTAAAGATTAAAAAAAATATCCTCGTTTCTCTCTTTTTTACCGTTTTTATCGTTTTATACAAAAATGTATGAAGAAAAAAACACTAAAGGGGCTCCTGAATTGGTAACAAAGTATAATTTTTGGGAGTAATTATAACTGAATCCAGCTACAAGTGCAATTGATTTTTCTAATACACATCCAAAGCTCAACATAGTACCGACTTTTGAGGCTTAGATTGTAAATCAAGTAATAGGTGAGAATGGAGGATGACGGGGTATTTTGAGAAATACGAACTTCCAACTCATTGTATTGTTCCTTAATTGTATATGATGTTCGAATTTACGTATAGTAGTCTAAGGATTCTACCAGTGGCGGTTCTAGGTCTGGGCAAGGGGGAGGGTGGAGGTGCCCCCCTCCAGTTTTTCTGTACTACATAAGTAAACATTAAATGCCTTTCATTTTACGGTTTTACACGCCTATTAAGGTACTTAATTGACTAAAATATTGTCACGATTATAATTTTTGTGTACCTCGTGGTCTAAAACTATTACCGGTCTAAAACTATTACCGTAATAGTTTTAACCGTAATAGTTACCGTAATAGTTAAAACTATTACCGTAAAACTATTACCGTAAAACTATTACCGTAAACTATTAAACTATTACGTGGTCTAAAACTATTACCGTAATAGTTTTAACCGTAATAGTTACCGTAATAGTTAAAACTATTACCGTAAAACTATTACCGTAAAACTATTACCGTAAACCTCGTGGTATTAAACTATTACCTGGTCTAAAACTATTACCGTAATAGTTTTAACCGTAATAGTTACCGTAATAGTTAAAACTATTACCGTAAAACTATTACCGTAAAACTATTACCGTAAACTATTAAACTATTACGTGGTCTAAAACTATTACCGTAATAGGCTCAAATATTTTCTTATGTACTTAACTATTTTTGATTTAAGAAGTCGCAAAAACATATAAAATAAATATAAAAAAAGAGTGTCCCTAAATGGACAACAAAATATATTTTTAGATGTAATTAGAGATGGTTCAGAATCTTTGGGTCTTAATCCAGAACTAGCGTTCCAAAAATACATACAATTAGAAAGCTAAGCAAGGTGCCGCCGAATTAGTTGCAAAGTGTACTTTTTGGGAGCAATTAAAAGTGAGTCCGAGTTTTTTACTCTTACTTCACCTGTAGCTCTTTTTTTTTCTTTTTTTTTTTTTATACCAATATCTATAGGTATATCTAGTAATAGAAACCTATGGTTTATATCATAGATGGGGTCATAGCTGAGAATTGAGGAGGAGGGGCTTTAAGAAAATATTAACTTTCAATTAACTATGCTGTTTCTTAGATGTGTTCGATAATCTGATTGACATTTAGTAGTTTAAGGACAAGATCATCTTCCATTCAAGAACATCGATTGCGAAAATACAGTTGTTTAGATAAAACTAAAGATGGGGCCAAAGCGAATTTTTCGGGAGTATTAGAAGAAGGGTTAATAGTTCTTCTCCTCTGGTGGGTTTTAACCAAAGAGCATTGGAAACTGACAAGATGTAAAATTAAAGTTCGATTTTCAGAATAGAACATCCAACACCATATGACGTAATATGATAAAATCATAAGAATAATGGAAAAAACTGAAAAAAAATGTTTTTTATTTAATATAATTTATTTCATTTCTCTTAATTATTCTTTATTTTTGCCCAAATACAAAAAAAAATATATACTGCAACTATAGACTAGCATATATATTAGCCTGTATAATTGATGGCCTATTACAGACCAAAAAAAAACTACAACAAACGCTAAAAAAAAGAGGACAAATTGTAACAAAACACAATATATTATAGAAGAATTTTAAAAACATTTTAAGAGCTATAGCATGGGTCAGAATTATTTTGCAATTTTTGGGGCCCCTAGGTTTTAAGCTCAACTTACTTTTTTGATAAGTATAGGATTCGGACACGGGGGGGGGGGGGCTTCCTCTTTCCCCCTCCTCCCTATCCCGTGTCGGAGGGGTAGCTTCCTATCCACCCCCCCCCCCCCCCTTATCCCCTTTCGGACAGAGGAGCTTCGAATATGACACCCATCATGGGTGTTGGATATGCGCAATTCAGTTGTATATTTGGATTTTATTTTAGTTGGTATATTTTTTTTCAAGAATTTGCTGAGATATTTTTAGCTTAATTGTATAGCTATTTTTATTTCAGTCGTTTTCAATACTGAAGCATAGTTTTGTGGAAAATATTGTGTGATAGAAACATACGTGAAATACAAAAATAATTTGAAATTACACTTGGAAAATATTAGCGTTTTATGCAACACTGGAAGAACTTATTGAAATATTACCAACAAAAATTTCTTTCAATTAATCTCGAGCTAAGCTCAAGAGACTTTCTGAACTTTTTTAATAACTTTCTGCTAATTTGCAAACATTGAACAAGCGATTATGCAACATGCTTTCTGTTTTTGTTCTAGTGTTTTTGAAGAAAAATGTAAGAACCCACGGGGTTTATGGTAGTCCCCATTATATCTTGGACAGGCATGGGCACGATCTGAAAAACCAGAAATTACATTAAAAAGATTTATTTTTTTAATTGTAAAAAAAAAGTAAGGAGTGATATTAAAACCTAAAACGAACTTAAATTATTTCGTATCTGAGGGAGGCGATTATGCAACATGCTTTCTATAAATGTGGTATATAGATAAAGATAAAAGTTATATATGTCTGAAGTACAGATACAAATCTGTATGTAGAAGAATGCAACACGTTCTCTGATTTAGTAGAAGACTCTATATTCTATATATAGAAGTGCTATATTTATGCTATAGATGTAGTAAAAAAATAAAATTATAGATATCTATACGAGAAAATTCGTTTTTCGATCTGGGGTTGTTGTAGACAAATCTATGCTATATCTACACTATAGATGCTTAGGTATTTATTACACCATAGATATCTATGTACATATGTGTATAGATTAAAAATATAGATATTTGAAGTACAGATAAAAATCTATATATATAAAATGCAACATATTTTTTGTTTTTCTCTGAAGTCTTAGTAGAAACTCTGTACTGTAGAAATAGTATATAGGTAAAACAAATATAGATATTTATAAAATAGATAAAAGTTTACACTATAAAAAACAATACTGGTCGAATTTAGGGTTTTTGCCTATTTTCATTAAATGCTTGAGGATTTTTTTTGGAACTATGTATAATTTTTTGGCCGAAATATCCACTCCTCTAGATTGTACCCTTACCCACCTTTATTTAACAGATTTGGCCGTTTGGTTCCTTTGATTTTTTTTTTTTTTTTTTTTTCTTGTGGGTGCTTTTTATCATTTGACTGCTTCTTGTATATTTAGGCACTGTTTTTGTTTTTATCTCTTATAGCCCTGGAATTTATTAGAGGTGAAAATTTGGATAGGGAAATTCTTAGTAATTGGTCAATTCTCTTCTTAGTGACGAGAGGCATAGTTTTTCTTTCTTTCATATTTAAAGTATGGTCACTCCATTAATGAAACATTTGGTATCAAGCTTGATAATTAATTCTTCCAACTATTTTGTTCGTTTAACAAGTAGCATAAATTTAGCATTTACTGCTTACAAGTTATTTTTGAAATTGAAACTTATTATTTTTTTTTAATTTATTCCTTGCTTGTTTATGTTTTTTCTAAGTTTGTTTTTTATTATGGCATTTAAAAAAGTGTGTTGAAAAACAGACTTTTTTTTAGAGAATATGATTTTAAAAAAATAACGGTACTTATGTATTAGCCAGAAAATACGCGAGAAGTGAAGTTTGGTTAATGCTCATGAAATAAAACAAAATAGGATAAAAATATAATAGTTTAGGAACAAATTTGGGCTATACATTTGCACATTAGAGGGGGGGGGGTAAAGCATAGCATATATTAAATACGTAACCTAACCTAGGTACTTTTTTGCCCCTCTACTCCAAAAAACTAAAGTTTAAATATTGTTCATGGAGTGAGAAACCCCTGTTTGCTTTGTGGGACAAAAGAATTGTCTTGTTAAAGACGTTGTTTGGCTAGTTTTTCGCGATCCAATTCTCGCGTGTTTTCTGGTTAATAAATAAGTACCAAAAAACACAAAAAAATCATCAAACATAAATAAGAAGATGAAAACTTAATGGTGAATAGTCATGATAATAGCAGATCAAATTCGCAAAGCTCATAAATGCAAAATACCAAAAAAAATACAAACAAAATATAAAATAAAAATACAAAATTCAAGATGTACATTTTCTTAAATATCAGTTTGAAAGAAAATTCCTCGCTGACTTTTTCAAATGATGCAGAAAAATTAAAATTTAATTGAAAATCTAATATTAAAGATTGAAAATTGCCCAAACATAATTTTTATTTAATTTTTGTTTTTTACATTTGTTATTTCTAAACAAAAATGTTAAACATCTGAAAATTTTGTTAGGAAAATTGTTTCTCTTTCTTGCACAAAAGAAACAGTTCGTTTAGTGTTTGTTATATTTCCTGGGAACCGTTGATTTTACATTCAATTTTTTTCCTTTTTCTCAAAAACTCCATCTAAGATGATAATTTGTTAAATAGGCTATGCAAAATACTAAAAAAAAAGGTTCAGTCATACCATAATTATATTATAACACTTTATTATATTCAGATAATTAATAAATTATTCATAATACTTTTCTCTTAAAAATAATTAATTGTGTACTAGTATCAATAAATATATATTTCTTGTATCATAACCCGCTTAAAAATTGAAGATAATGGAGTTATAAAAAGAGAATTAAGAAAAGTAAAATAAGAGTAATGATGGAAAGTATGGAAAAGTAAAAAACAGAAAAAAAGATACACCACAAAAATAACAAATTAATAATTTACATTAACTTAACAACCATTACAACAAAATCAACAACTTATAATAATAACAATAACATTTATTCACCCTCCATCTACAAAAATAGATTATAGTGGAGCACTAAAAAAAGGAAATCTTTTTCTTCACAAAATCTTTTTCTTTTAGAAAGGAAAGGAAAATGTTAGCTTTGCTCGTTCTCACTTAGAAAAATATCTCGCATAGCTCAGATCAAGTTGAACTTATTATCTGTATAAATGTCATTAACTTTTAACCAATCATTAATCCGAAGAAGGAAAAAAAAATTATTTGACAGTATGCGATGGGCATCTGAAGCGAGTATTGTAGAGTCAGAGCTATAAGGATTCTGGTCCTTACAGGAGAGTATGCGCCTTTTCTTTATTATGTTTGTTGTCTAACTGGCCTGCTACTAGCTACTTTAATGGTTTGTTAATAAATTGTTGCGCCAATTTGTATTTACAAAATAATATTGAATAAATATAAATCATTATAAATTATAATAAATAAATTAATTATAATTTAATATTGACTACTAATGAAAGGTCACAACTACTAGCGTTAAAATTAATTTATATTATATTATAATATTATAATTAATTATAGTATATTATAGCGTTATATTAAATTAATATTGACTACTAACGAAAGGTCATAACGACTAGCGTTATACATTAATGTAAATTATAAATAATTATATTATATTATATCGTTATAATAAAATAATAGTGACTACTAATGAGAGGTCATGACGACTAGCATTGTAAATTAATATAAGTTATAATTATTAAATTAATTGTAAATTAATATTGACTACTAATGAAAGGTCATAACGCACGGCAAAGAGCACGGCATTGAACTTTACAGTCCCTACCTGCAGTGCTGATCTCCGTTTTAAGGCCCTTTGGCCAGGAAGTGCAGTGGGGACTGGGGTCAACCATCCTGTACTTGTGCAAAATATTCCTGTTTAATTTCCCCAGATTTCTCCAGGTACCTGTTTAGAGCTAGGTTGACCCTGACTGAGCTTACAGATTCATGCCACTGACCTCCGTTCCAAATCTAATAACCATCGACACCAGGATTTGAACCCGTCCTCATGGACTTTGAACCTCATGGACTAAGGATTTCAATTCTAGCGTGCCAACCACTCGGCTAAGGAAAGGCTAAGGATTTAAATGCCTTAAAATTTCAACTATAATTATTGCCTTTTTCTTGTAATTTGTTAATTAAATAACTGACACTAAGTTTTTATTTAAATTAAATCTGATGTATTGCTTTTTAGGCTGAGTGACATGATGTATTTTGAGGGAAAATTGGCTACCATTCTGCTTTTAGTCAAAATGACACAGTACAAAATAGGCTCATGCAAACTTAAATTTCAGAAAACGTGCATTTCAAAAAGTCAGAGACAGAAAGACACAAAGAGGCTGGTTTTATTTGAGTGACAATGATCATTAATAACTATTATTATAAATATACTAAAATATAAAAATACTAAATGTCGTTATGTTTTTTTTTTTTCAGGAACAATGTTCTGGGCTGATGCTGGCACTGCTCCACGTATTGAGTCCTCTTGGATGGACGGAAGTAAGCGACGTGTTCTTGTTTCAGATCGTCTAGGTCACCCAACCGGTCTTACCGTTGATCACAGCATGGGTGGTAATGTCTACTGGGCAGATGCTAAACTCAATATTATTGAGAGTATGAAACCGGATGGTAGTGGCAGAACTGTGGTTCTTCGAGGTGACTATTTAGATCATCCAATTGCTTTAGATGTGTATGAATCATCTGTATTCTGGGTGACTCGTGACAAAGGAGAATTGAGAAAACAAGATAAGTTTGGAAGAGGAGTTTACGTCCGTTTGGCTAAAGATATAACATCACCCAGCTCTGTGAAAATATTTACAGACTTCAGATACAACACTACCTTAAGCAATGCATGCTTAAACGCCCAGTGTTCTCATTTGTGCTTACTAGTACCCGGAGGACATAAATGTGTTTGCCCAGACAGTACTGGAACACAGATGACAAGTGAAGTATTATGTGATGCACCGTACGAGAAAGCGAAAGCTCTGCCTTTCCGCTGTGCCTGTCAAAATGGTGGCACGTGTGATGTAGATGAGAACGGCAATATGATGTGCAAATGTCCAACTGACTTCCAAGGTAGATACTGCGAATTTTTTGTTCAGAAGAGACTTGTACCAGAAGAGTCTACTAACAGCGCTGCCATTGCAATACCAATTGTTTTGGTCATAATTCTATTAGCTCTAGGAGTTGCTGGTGGCTTTATTTATGTGAAAAGATATAGGGGAAAGGGCAGCTCTTTTGGCCCTCTCAGTAGCCCAAGTGTTGCGTTCCGACAGGGCACAAATGTTGAGTTTGGTCCGACCGCACCTCAAAACCCTGAAGCTGCTACAGAAGTAGACAAACCAAGAGATTTTACCAACCCAGTTTATGAAGCAATGCAAGATATACCAGCAGGTAGTGTAAACCCGGTTATTGAAACTGCTGTACTGACGCCATCTAGCGTGGTGCACAAATCATCCCCACGAATCAACTTAAAACGAAGAGAGCTAGATGTCAATGAAGTAGATACAGGAAAAGATACCCAACAACTTGTTGTAGAAGAAGGGTTTTCAGAGTGTTAACCGAACTTGCCTGACTTATGGAATGCCATAATAATCAATTATTATATGATAGGCCTATGTAAATGTGCCTTCTGTTTGGGCTGTCAACTGAAACGATCCGTCCAGATTCCTAACAGAGAAATGTTGTTTTAAATTATGAAGGCTTTTACTGTTGAACAGATTGTAAATAGGAAATTGTTATTTTATGCGAACGAAGATTAATAAATTATTGTTTAACTAATATTTCGTACCTTTGAAAATTATTTTCTAGCCTGACGCCATGGTTACGATGGCTGACAAAACACAAAT
Organism: Artemia sinica; assembly: GCA_027921565.1. Classification (NCBI taxonomy): domain Eukaryota; kingdom Metazoa; phylum Arthropoda; class Branchiopoda; order Anostraca; family Artemiidae; genus Artemia; species Artemia sinica. The sequence goes on along the minus strand of CM051266.1, from coordinate 51,376,819 downwards.
ATGCATAAGCTTCTCCGCATTTAGGATTGAATTTTTTCGCAGCAGTTTTTAAAGGAAATTATTATATTTCGGTCACCACGCCTATATAGAGTACTATATCCCTTGTAGATGTATTCCCTTGTAGATTTAGATGTTCTAAATATCGTAGTTACAAATAGATTTCCCAAAGATTTAATTTCGACATTTAGAACAGTACTATTCTGAAGATATTGTAAATCTAATAAAGGTGTTCTGATGTAGAAGTTAAATTTCGCAGTTACAAATAGGTTGCCCAAGCATTTACTTCCGACATTTAGAACATCTACTAGGGAATGCAATACTCCATATAGTCGTGGAGACAGAAATATTCTAATTTTCGTTAAAAATGTGCATTGGAATCCCATGAAAGCTTTCTTAAATTAAAGGATACTTTTTGCACATCTGTTTAAGAACTGAGGGTCCAAAATAGTAAGAGTGATGCACTAAGTTTGCTACTCAGCAGGTGTGCGCCGATTTGAGGCGCAGGGGCTATCCCCCTGCTAAATTCTGAAAAATGCTTTTTTGGTATTTTCATTTTGAAAAACAACTATTGCTCCCCTAGAGTGATATATATACTTTTGCCCCCCCCCCACCACTTCAATATGAATTGGCACCGCTGAATTAAATATAATAGTGAAAGACATTTGGTATCAGAATAGATGTATTTAATAGTCTTTTCCTTATTGCTATCCAGGTTGAAATGCTTGGGAAGTAATTTGAATGAAATATTTCGATCATACTTAATTGTGGATCCACAAGAAATACTCATTTTCTCGTCATTTTCAATCTGATGAACGTCTAGAGGGACGTTCTTCAGATTTTCTCGTCATTTTCAATCCAGAGTACGTCTGGAGGGAACGACATGGAGAAACTTCTTCAGAGTATGTCATTAGGAATTACATTATGACAAGAGTGTGGAGATCACCACTGCTCGCAGTTTTAGGGGAGGGGGCAGAGGGGGTACTTGCCCCGGGCGCAGAAATTTTTCGGACGAAAGAATTCAGATAAATAATCTAACGGCTACAATCATTTTTAATCTTTGAAATTATATTTTGTTAAAATAATTAATAAATTACTAAATAGTTAAAAATAATATGACCTAAGAAAATTAAATAATAACAATTAAAACAATGAATGATAATTAAATAATCTAAATAATAAATATAAAAATAATAGTAAATATTAATCAATTAATTAATTAAAAACAATTCCATTAAGAAATAAAAATTGGCCTGAAAATTTTGTGGGAGACAAAGGTGGGCACTGCAAATATGAATTTCCAGTCGAATGAGCCCTTTTTGAAGTTTCTACGACAATTCTTTCAATAAAAACCTTTTATGTCCCCAGGGCGTAACTTACAACCCTTGCCCTGAGGGCTGTGGTTGAGTGTCCTTCTCAAAAACATAATTTACAGATCTTTTAACTACGTTGAACAAAATGGCTCTCTCAAAATTTTGATTGGATGTGTTTGGGGAAATGGTGGGCGTGGAAGGGGTGTTAGTTGTCTTCCAATCACTTTCGGCTATTAAAAAGGGCACTAGCCACTCCAGTTTCCAATTGAATGAGCCATTTTCGAAGTTTCTATGACAACTCATTCCATACGAAGTGCCCTGTTCTAAAGGGAAAAAAAATAATGCATTGTGCCAACATCCTTCTTTACTTAGGCAGCGTTATTGCGCTGCCTATGATAGTGCTAATTCATGAATCGTAAAAGTCGAAAGTGACTAGAGGGAAACTAACCCCCCTCTCACGCCCACCATTTCCCCAAACACGTCCAATCAAAATTTTGAAATGCACGTTTTGTTCAACGTAGTTGATAGATCTGGAAATTATGTTTTTGAGGAGGACACTCTCCCCACAGCCCTCAGGGTAAGGGTTGTGAGTTGTGCCCTAGGGGCATATAAGGTTTTTATAGAAAGCATTTTCGTAGAAACTTCAAAAAGGGCTCATTCGATTTTAAATTCAAAGGGCTAGAGGCCTTTTTAATAGTCGAGAGTGATTTGAGGGAAAACTAACGCCCCTCTCACGCCCACCATTTCCCCAGACAAATCTAATCAAAATTTTGAGACATACACTTTGTTCAACTTAGTTGAAAGGTCCGGAAATTATGTCTTTGAGGATTACAGTCCCCCACAGCCCTCAGGGTAGGAGTTGTAAGTTATGCCCTGGGGGCATATAAGGTTTTTTATAGAAAGCGTTGTCATAAAAACTTCAAAAAGGGCTCGCTCGATTAGAAATTGAAAGGGTTAGTGCCCTTTTAATCGTTGTTTATAATTGGAGGGCAACTAGCCCTCCCCTCTCACACCCACCATTTCCCCAAACACATGCAATCAAAATTTTGAGATATCTTTTCTTCAACGTACTTTAAAGTTCTGGAAATTAGGTCTTTGAGGATGATAACCCTCTCAGCACCCTCAGGGCAAGGGTTGTAAGTTATGGCTAGTGCCCTTTTTAATAGTCGAGAGTGATTGGAGAGAAACTAACCCTCCTCTCACGCCCACCATTTCCCCAGACACATCCAATCAAAATTCTGAGATAGGCCTTTTTTTCAACATAGCTGCAAATTCTGGAAGTTATGTCTTTTAGGATGACAAACCCCCCAAACCCCTCAGGGCAAGAGTTGTAAGTTATGCCCGGGGGGTATATAAGGTTTTTTTCATAGAAAGCGTTTTTGTAGAAACTTCAAAAAGGGCTCATTCGATTGGAAATTCAAAGGGCTACTGGTCTTTTTCATATTTGAAAGTGATTGGAGGGCAACTAACCCCCTCTCACGACCATCATTTCCACAAACACGTCCAATCAAAATTTTGAGATAGACATTTTGCTTTCATAAACAAAATGCTTAGCTTGTCGTAAGACATTTCGTCACTAGTCTTAGAAAATGTCGCTTGTTGCTGCATTCTCAGACTGATGCAGGAATTGAGTTCCAGATTTTTGGTCCAGTGTGACGGATGCTGAATCCCGGTCTCGATGTCGGGCGAATTTCGCACGAAAAGTCTGAACGATGCGTAGTAGGATAATTATGAAATTGGGAATTAGTTGGAAAAATACCGGAGAAATTTACAGGTAAATTACTATCGATAATCGCGACAGATACTAGAGATAGAAATTAAATGAAGTTCATCCAAAGATCAATCAGGATCAAAACAATCCTGAAGTCCCATATAGGTGTCTAACTGAAGATCTGCAATCAGTATTAAAAATAATCCTTGTTGCTTTATTCTGCAGTATTTGGAGAGATTTGAAAACAGACGAAAAGGTAGATGCCCAAGCCGAAATGCAATAGAGAAAATATGGGTGGACGAAAGAATAATAAATAGGTTTTAGAATAGTTTTAGGAAAGAAATGACGAAGACGAGTTAGCATGCCAATATTTTGGGAAGTTTTTAAAGATAGTTTTTTACGTATTTATGAAACGACAAATTTTCATCTAAAATAATCCCAAGATATTTAAACTGATCTACCCGTTGTAATTCACGACCATTCAAGAAAATAGAGAAGCTATCTGACACTACTGATCCAGTTCGCGAAAATAACATATATTTGCATTTTTTTTTTATTAAGAGCTAGTAAATTCCTTGAATACCAATCAGATACAGTTAGTAACGTACTTTCGAGGTTCTGGAAAAGAACTGATAGGTCCCGGTGAGAAGCAAAAATTACTTCATCATCAGCAAACATTACAATTTTACAAAGAGGCTAAACTTCTGGCAAATCATTTATAAAAAGAAGAAATAGAATAGGCCCAAGGACATAGCCCTGAGGTACTCCGTAATTAATCAGAAAAGTTTCAGAACGGAGATCACGAGATTTATCAACACATTCTAGTCGTCTCTCAGAAAGGTAAGATGCGAAAAAAATTAACAGCTTGTGTTGAAAACCCATAAGACTTAAGTTTAGAAAGAAGCAACGAATGATTTACGGTGTCAAACGCCTTGGCGACATCAAGAAAAATTGCCAAAGCGTGCTGACCTTCATCTAGTGAATCATTAATATTTAGTAAAAGCTCATGAATTGCCAGTTCAGTTGATTTTCCTTTTATCAAACCATATTGAGACGTGTGTAAAATCTTACTACCAAATAAATATTTTTGTAATTGACTATTTGCAACATTTTCCAAAATTTTGCTGAAAACAGAAAGTAGAGAAATGCCTCTATAATCTGAAGGGTCAGTTGAACTTCCAGCTTTAGGTAATGCTATTACATTTGCTTTTCTTAAAAGCTCAGGAAAAACCCCATGCATAAGTCATAGATTAAAAATATGTGCCAACAAAGGTGAAATGCTTGACGCTACATGCTTTACGGTTTGAGCCGAAAATCCAAATTCGTCCGTAGAAAAACTCCGTTTAAGCTTCAGAATAACTTTTTCAATCTCATGAGGCACAATCTCAGAACAAGAAAACAAATTTTCTACATGTTGCTCATTACCTGGAACAAAAGGGGAATTCAGTTGCTTATTCATAGTCGATGCAAGTCTTGAAAACCAATATTACTGAAATAATCTTCAAAAGCATTTAAAATTTCATTCGGCTCTGTAACATTTTCTCCATTTAAAACAAGGCAATTAACACTAGTACTTTTATGACTATGAGGACATATCTACGTTTTTCGTATCTACGTCTTTCGTATCTACGTCTTTCGTATCTACATCTATGTCTATGAGGACGTATACGTCTTTCTCATATGTGATTTATACTCCAAAAGTTTCTCTTATAATATTTTCTCTTCCCATGTCTGATATTTGAATTTACCTTATTCCTATAAACTCCGTATTATTCAAATGACTCAGGCGTCTCTAATTTTAAATAATTCTTAAACTTTCTATTTTTATGTTTTAACGACGTAAAAATACCTTCAGTAATCCATGGATCAAATTTCTGCGCAAACTTTCCATACGAAACTCGTGTTGAAGAAGCCCGATCCTGCAGTCGCATCATTTGATCCATAAAATCTGAAAACGCAGCATTCGCCTCATCTGAGCCATAAACCGAACTCCGATCATGGTCACCAATTAACTGACGCAGGACTTTACAATCTATCCATGTATATCGCTTTTTTGAATTATCCAGTGTTGAATCTCGATGTTGTTTATTACTATTATTTAAATTTAGAAGAACACTCACCGGAAAATGATCTGACATATCAGACAAAATTACTGACGATTTTCAGCATCAAATAAAACAGGAGAGAAAAATGTTTTATCTAATAATGTAGCTGTGTTAGCTGTAACTCTTGTCGGCAGATAAATACTTGGAAGCAAACTATAACACATCATACTTAAAAACTCTTTATTATTTCCAACATCAATATTCAAAAGATCAAAGTTAAAATCACCCGAAATAATAACCGGTTTTTTCAACACTTCCAGGTTTTTCAACAGCGGTTCAAAAACTTCAAAAATCTTTTTGGGTTACCCGACGGAGGTCGACAAACAGACCCGAAAATAAATGGATTACAGCCCAAAGGTACAACTTCAACAAATTTAGTCTCACATAACCCTTCATCAAATACAGACAAATCACTGAGAACTCTAAAAGAACAGTCATCACGAATATACAGCATCTGACCTCCTCTCGCATTCTGACACCTTGTAGGCGGAATATACTTCATCCTTGGCAGATCTAACATTGTAAGGGGTGTATTAGCAGACAAAAAAGTTTCGCAAACTCCAACAATGTCTATAGGACTAAATGCAAGCAAGAGCTTCAGTTCATTGAATGCAGTTTGTAACCCCTGGGCATTTTCATGTATCGGATCGGATACATGATTAGATCGAAAGTCACAATTTTTAGTTTTGTTAGATAAAAAGTCACCTGAAGAATAATCACATTAAGGTAGATTATTTACATAAGGCATATCTTTATCACTTTCGGTAGATGAATTTAGAATAACATCTAATTTCAAACGAGAATCAAGAAAACACTGAAAACCGTCCACAAGTCAAAAAAAAGAAAAGGAAAATTCACCGCTTCTTAGTTTAAACGACAGGTTCATATGACACATTGCGAATCTGAATTACTTCAGAAATCATTTTACACAGAATGAGTTGCGAACCGCACTTGACATAAACCACACCTCGTAAAGTTCATACATTTTTCAATTCAAACTTATTGCGCGCAAGCTTGTAGATTTCTTGCCTTTCCCTGGTTAGAGCCTCATTTACATATATTAGGGAACCTTTCAAATTCTTGCGATCGCGCAGGATCTCAACTGCAGATGCCCCAGTAAAAAAGGTAGGTTAAGGTAAGTTCGGAGTTTTATTTCCGAGGCAGCTCCCAAACGCCTTGCACCCTTGACAACGGTTTTATCAAGATTGAGTCCCATTCCACTGTTAAGTCGAACTAATACTTTCTCACCAAGGTGAGGCAAATCCCGAGTGGGAGAGTGTATCCCAGATACAATGACCTTAGTCAGAAGAGAAGCCTGGTTTATATCATCCAGCTTAGTTTCAAGCTTTTGGAGCTTTGCATCATTTTGAACAATTCTTGCCCGCAAATCACCAAGAGATTCTTCAATCCGTTCAAATTTACCCTTGAATTACAGATCAATCGCCTAATAGACAGCTTGTGTAACAAGAAAATCTGACTTAATCTGTGTCACCGAAGAAGTCCCTAATCTACTGCACTGGTATTCCACTCTCCTACGAATTTCATCCTGTATGCCGTCACGAAGGTTTACAATATCTGACTGCATCAAGTTCACCGACTCAGATAAATCCCCGGCTAAACCTTCCGAGTCCTCTGTACACAGCCTTATCGCTCGCTGAACATTTTGTCTGCCATCTTTTAGCGCTTCTTCATGTTTCTCCGTGTACGCCCATATATTCTCTGACTTAACTATCTTAATTTTGTCAGTTCCATAACAGCAAACTTCATAATTACTTCCATCATCTTTGACAGGTATCACCCGTGTAATTTTGCATGGCCACAGCTGTAATATTTAGAGGTGAATATAAGGGTAAGATTCCTTCCAATTTGTTACTAAATTCCACCAATCCTTCTTCCACTCAGCATCTGCTTGCTTCCTGAATTTTGCTTGCTTTCTGCATTCTGCTGTGTTTTGCTCAAATTACTTCTTTGAAATGTCTACCAGGAGCCAATCTGCTGCTGCTGCTACTTCTAGGCCTGCTAACTCAAGTAATCATGCTGTTGCTACACCTGAGATTCAGAATTAATTTGAAGAAGATGGCCAAGTCCATTGAAGAATTTAGTCGCAAGTTCAATCCCTTGGTCTGCTTATGAAAGGTAACAAAGTTGACCTTGATTTGGCAGTAAAAGACCTGATGTAAAGCTCCATCCAAGATGACATTAAACAGATTGTCAGTGCACAGATTTATGGACTTTTGTTGCAAAATTGTAGATATTGAAAAGAAACTTGCTGATCATGATGTTGCTCAAACTGATCAACTTAAGCAGCAAAAATTAAAAAATCAACTCATTGTTTTAATTACCTGAGGATACTACATTTGACAACCCTGAACCTAAGTTTTTGTCACTTTGCCAAGATAAGTTTCCTGGCATTAGTCTTTTGAACAGTGACCATGGGCGTAGGCAGGATTAGGCATCATATTGTGTAGGTGGGGGGGGGGCAGTCGATAGTGTGATGGAGTTTTATCAACTGCTTTTTCCAAACTATCTGCTTTTTCAGCCATATCTAATGTAAATTTGAAGGTCTAGGGGGGCAGCTGCCCCCCTCCCTATGCCCATGACAGTGACTGTGTGTTTGTGCAATGTATTGGAAATGAGTTGGTAACAAAAATTGACCTGTTATTATTGAGTTCTACAACCTGAGAGTACAATTCCTGCTTCTCAAAAATAAAAAGGATCTGGTGTGGTCATTAATGAGCCTTTGTCTAAACCTAGGCTTACCTGCTTTTGCACGCTAAAACCCATTGTGGCGGGAATAATGCACGGGCTGTGAATGGTGATATTCTTGTCAAAAGTAGAAGTAGGGTACTCAAAATCCCATCAATTGGTGACATTAATGCCCTTCCTGCTTTGGAAGAATCTTTTGCCAGTGTTGTTTCAGATTGACTAATGCTGCTTAACATAACTCTTCTCTTACAACAAAATTTCATCTGCTTGGTTATTTTTTGCCCAGTCTTATTTTTTTTCTTTGGCTTGTGCTTTCCCATGTCATCAAAATTATTATATGCGATTCACTGGTTTTTCAACTTATTTTCCATACTGTATTCTTCCTGTCCGCACTACTTTAGCTTTATCTGTTTCACTACTTTTCCTACTTTTGGATAATGAAAATGGATGACTCTCTAGATTCTTTTTCATTTCTAAATAAACTTTTTCTTCTTGACTCAGTGTGTTTTTATTCACCTTTTGTTTCTAGTGATCATAGTGAAAGAGAGATGTTAAAATCTCTTCATCAGTCTGATTGTTGTTACCATTCTTATCAACATTATTTTGAAAAAGTGCTGCCTGCAATGCCTTCTGCTAAAAACTTTAATGTGTTTACTTTGAATGTACAAGGTTTAAGGTGCAAATGGGATTATGTTGTGCAATATATTGCTGGTAATAATTGCTCTTGTGATGTAGTAGGTCTCACAGAGACCTGGCTGTCTTCAATTGATGATATGTCTGTGTATGACATGCCAGGTTCTACTGCATACCACACAACTAGATCTCTAACTAAGTGTTCTGGGGGAATATATTTTTTGTCAGAAGTAATCTTAATGTTTCGAGACATCCAGATGTTGGGAAGATTTTTGATCCGGTTGTAAATAATAGAAGTGCGTATGCTTTGGTTGTTGACCTGTCATGGGATACAGTAAGTTGTGATACTATTTGTTTATTTTACAAGCCTCCACCTTTCCCAATAGCGATATTTTCTGAATTAATTGATGAACTTTGCTCAGTTGATAAGCTTGCTTTAAGAAATATTTATATGCTTGGAGACTTTAACTGCAATTTATTGAAAATTAGGTGTGATGATGAGTCTGACAGTTTTTTTAATCTATTTCTACTTCTGGCCTTCTTCCTTGCATTTTTTTTCCTACTTGTGTTGATCCAGTCAAATATTTTGCAACAGTGATTGACAACATTTTTCTGTCTTCTAAAAATGATATTAAATTTTCCTCTGGTATTATTTTTTCAGATGTTTCTGACCACTTTCCAATTTATTGTCCTGTTACCAAAATAAGATTCCTGAGCCAAAAGGATACCAAAGGTGAGTCTTACAGAAGAATTTACAGTCAGAGGAATGTTTATGACCATGTGTCATGACAATGTGTCTGAAGATGTTAATTGGGTATAAGCCACATTAATGAGTCTGTTGCAAACACTAATTGAAATTTCTTTCAATAGTAAAATCTTCAAGTAAATATAAACCCAAGATGCTTTGGATGTCTCCAAGCCTTGTGAAATCGCCACTACAGAAGTCAGAGCTTTTCAAGCTAGCTTGCAAAAGCCTTGAACCTGATGATTTATCAAAGTATACCGGATCAAAAATCCTACCGGCTGCGAAAATTTTTAACGCTTTTGCGGAATTAGCTGATTTTCCTCATAAGCATCTTGAGATTACTGGTTCGAGTTTACTAAATACATCGGTGAATTCAGTAAACTCTGTTTTATCAGACTTGGACACACTTAAATCCAGTATCCGGAATGATATTGAAAAAGAAGTTTGCAAAAAAGTTGGAATGTCAAATAGTGCGGATATGGTTAACTCTATCGTTTCTCAGATTCACGACTCTATACTCGTTCAGTATTCGGCTAAGTTTGATGAGATTGAAAACAAACTACGGGCTCTTCAAAACGCAAACCTAGCCCTGGAAAATAGGGTTGAACAGCTTGAAGCACGTCTTGATGATATAGAGCAGGAAAAACGACTGAATCAGCTCGTATTTCATGGTGTTGACCATAGTGGGGGTCTTCCCATCTCTGAGTGTGTATTGAATGTGATTACAGATAAAATGCAAATTTATGATTTTTCTTCGACCGCAATAGTTTTTGTATTTAAATATCGAGCAAATTATACTGATTCGGACACCATTGAAAATGCAAAAAAGCGTCCTTTGCCTGTGTTGGTTACGTTCAAGTCTGCTGAAATTGCAAGAAAAGTGTTTGCATGTAAGTCAAAGCTTGCTCGGTCGGGAATTTTTGTCACCGAGTACCTAACATCAAAAAAGAAACAGATTCTTGACTTGGCTAAGAGTAAGCTTGGAAACAGAAATGTTTGGTCGAATAACGGGACAATTTTTGGAAAAAACTCAGTGGAGAGATCCGTAAAATTCGAGCTATGGCTGAAGTGGTTCGTCTGCCGAATCTGACCATATAATTTTGTGTTGTGTAAATTGTGTTGTTGAATTACTTGTATGCTTGTTTTCCCTTTTTTATTTTATAGGCAAATTTTCCGTTCCTTTCGTTTTTTTTTTTTTTTTTTTTTTTTTTCCTTCTTCTTTCTGCCTATCAGTATGTTTTTTTGTCGTAAAGGTAATCACCCTCTTCAATGAGTGCGAATATATATTATGACCCTTTGAATGAATTCGAAAAAAACCGGTTTATTCTTGGAAGCCAAGCTTGTGACACACTTGCGGGGGATGATGAATGCATAGATAATTTTTCGTTGAATTGTCGCCCTAGTAATTATGTGAATCCAAATAATCTTTATGAGTATTCAAATCCTGCGAGTGCAGAAAGAGCGATTGTTTTCTGGAATTGTCAAGGTCTAAGAACGGCATATTCTTCTTTATGTGAGATTTTAAGTTCGCTAGATAAGAAACCGTGCATTGTAGGCCTTTGTGAGACATTTGTTTCTAGCAAGTCACTGCCATGGGATTTTTCTTTCCCAGGATATATTTGCGAGCGAAGAGAACGGACAACCATGGAGCGGGGCGGTCTAGGCCTTTTGATTAGTGAAGGTACCCAATATTGGGTTAGGGATGACTTTTCCCTGTGGCTTGAAGGTAGGATCGAAACACTTTTCATTGAAATAAAAAATGAAGGGGAAAGGAACTTGATTTTGGGATTAATTTACAAAAATCCGTCATGTGATATTAGTTTTTTTCTTGATGAATTTGAACCATTGTTAGATAAAATTAATAATGAAAATAAAAACAAATTTATGATGGGAGATTTTAATATAGATTTACTAAAAAGAGCGAATAGCTTAGATTTTGTTAATATGATGGTGTCACATGATAGTTTTCCTCTTGTGACTATTCCAACTCGGATTTCGCATCTCTCGGCATCTTTAATTGATAATTTTTTCGTTAATGGTGGATTGCTTGAAAGATCCCAAGCAGATGTGGTCGTGTCCGACGGCTCGGATCACCTTCTTTTAATAAGTAAAATAAAGCTAAATCAGTCAAAGGAAAATAAACGAAATGAAAGGACTTCGTTTTACCGTGAAATGAATAATAAAAACCTAAAGAGTTTTGCAAATATGATGGATGAAACAAATTTCTCGAGTGTAATAAAGGAAAAGTGTCCAAATACTGCATATGACCTATTCAGTGAGATAGTGACGAATGTAATGAATGAAACATGTCCCTTGCGAAGAATAAACCCTAATAGAAATTTTCCTAAGAAACCATGGATATCAAAAGCTATTCTAGTTTCAATAAAGCAGAAAAACAAACTTTACGTGAATTATTTAAAGGATCATTCAGATGATAATTTTATAAAATTCAAAAGATTTCGGAATATTTTAAATTCAGTAAAACGGAATGCTCAGAAACTTTATTTCCAAAATGAATTTCATGAAAATCAAGGGGATATGAAAAATACATGGAAAACAATAAATAAACTTTTGGGTAAATTTCAGAGTAAGGAGGAGGTGAGAGTCATGGAGACAACAGGAGGTCGTCTTACTGATTCTCAAGACATATCTGAATTTCTGTGTGGTTATTTTGCAAATGAAGGAAAAAGACTTTGCGATCAAGCGCGGGCTAAACTACACACATCTGCGAGTTTTGGATCTGTCGTTAAAAGACAGCCTGTAAGTCAGAATTCCTTTGAGTTTGCAAGGTATTCGGAACGGGAAGTGGCACGATTCTTGGGTACGATGAAGTCAAGCTCTAGCGGGATTGACGAGTTTTCCCTGAAACTCATAAAGGCCGCAAAAACGAGTGTCTTACCTGTGTTGACGCACCTCATCAACCTTTCTTTAGATCTTGGAGTCTTCCCAGAAGCACTAAAGATTGCAAGAGTGATTCCTCTTCATAAAGGAGGGAAAAAAGATGACCCATCGAATCGAAGACCTATATCTATTCTCCCATTTTTCTCTAAGTTATATGAGAAAGTGGTACATGCCCAGTTAAGTTATTATATTGAAAAGAATAAAATTCTAATGGAAAATCAATTTGGGTTCAGAAAAGGGTTATCTACGGATATAGCAGTTCTGAAATTGGTTGATTGGATTAGTGATGCATTTGAAGCTGGTCTCATACCTGCAGCTGTGTTTTTGGATATGAAAAAAGCGTTCGATACGGTGGACCACTCAGAGCTTATTCAAGCTCTTGACTCGATTGGGGTGAAGGGTTCAAGTCTGGAGTGGTTTTCATCGTATCTACACAATCGGTATCAGATAGTTCAGAATGGGTCATCTTTATCTTCAAAAAAGAAAGTAGAGTGTGGGGTCCCACAAGGGTCAATCTTGGGACCTCTGCTTTTCATTATTTTCATTGATCGAGTGAAACATTACCTGTCAGAGGCTGGTGTCATCCTGTTTGCAGGTGACACTTTGCTCTTTCTGGCAGCGCCTTCACTTGATGTTTTATATAATAAAATTCATAATGCAGTTTCTGAATATCTAACTTTTTCTCAGCAAAATATGTTAACCCTAAACTTTTCTAAAACCTTTTTCATGATATTTTCTAGACTTTCTTCTAGTGCTGGAAATGACCATATCACGGTTCAAGAAAATGTGATAAAGAGAGTAGCAACAACGAAGTATTTGGGGTTTTTAATTGATGAAAACCTGTCGTGGAAAAACCATTCAAGTGCAATAGCTGAAAAATTAAGCAGAGGCCTTGGGGTGATGCGAAGAATTAAAAATCTAGTCCCAAAAAATATCCTGAAAATGATTTATTTTTCTATATTTTACCCATATATTAGCTACGGATGCTCTATATGGGCAAGTAATTTTGTTACATGTTTCAAAAGAGTACAAAAACTTCAGAATAGAGCTGTAAAATTATTATCTGAATTTGATGATTCTGATGAGGTTCCTGCTTATGAGCATTTTAAAAAGAATAAGTTAATGGATGTATCCCAAATATGAGATTACCAAGTCACGATTTTCTCGTATAAATATTTGAATCAGCTGCTCACCCCTGCTTTTGAAAATATTTTTACTTTTAATAGAGACCTTCATGATCATAATACAAGAAAAGCTGATGACTTAACTCATGAGTTTAGGAGCACCACTCGGGCATCTTTTGTGATTCGCCATTATGGTCCCCATGTTTGGAATATATTGCCCGAGTGTGTGAAAAATGCGCCTAGTCTTCCGGCTTTCAAGTCACGGGCAAAGAAGTTTCTTTTATCTCGTGAGTGAATTTGGTGTTATGCCCACTCCAGGTTGTCATTCTATTTAAGGTATTTCCCCGATTTAGCTTGCTTTTTTTGTTTTTTTTTCTATCTACTTCTTGTCTTTTCCTCTTTCTCTCTTTTTTCCTTTATTCCTTCATCAGATAATTTTCTTGTGTGTTGAGTAGCAAGGTATGAATGTTATTTTAATTAGCTGAGAGTGATAACCTCGCTTGCCCTTTCAAGCTTATTGTCTTTCTTGGCAGGCGAAAGGCGAATAGTGTTTGTTTTCTTTTTAATAAATGTATATCTCATATCTCATAAGCATTATAACAATGTATTAACATCAACAATTAGACTAGCTAAGAAGAATCATTTTTTGTTGAAAATTTGGGAATGCAAAGATAATTTAGAGAAAGTTCGGAGTGTAGTTAATGAAGCTTTATCTTGTAGGAAACAAACAAAGAAACAGCCTACCACCTTCACGAATGCAGATGGTTCAACTATTGAAAAAGCCGCTGTACCTAATGCCTTCAACTCTTACTTTACCTCCCTACCATCCGCTTCGGAGTTCTGTTCACCAATTTTTTGCTGCCTAAAAGGGTATCCTCAGCAGCTCAGAGGTCACCAATTTATGGAGCAATTGCTCTTCGTAAGTCCATTCGCAGTGAACTTTCTCTTATTAAAAACTCTTCTTTCCTTTACAGAAAAATATTCTCTAAGTCTGGAAGTATTTTTGTTTTCTTTATTTGTTTATTGATTTTGTTTTAATCTTTTTCCACTTTACTTTATCTAGTTTTTTCTTATTATGTTGAATCAGATTAGAACCCCGTTTTCAATATTATTATTAATGGTTTGGAATTTAAATAAAACACAGGATATTTCAGTTTGGAGAAATTTAAGTTTAAGGTAATTGTATAGTGGTTGTTTGTCTCTTTTTTTTCTTTTTTTTGTTGATTTTTCTCGTATTGTGGTTATATTTTCGAGGTATTGTTGTATTTTTTTTTCTTCTCTGATTTGTTTTGTGGGTATTTTGAGGTATATATATATTGATATGAGGTCCTCCACAAGCTATGCTTCTTGGGACCTTTGCCGCCTAAGTGTACCTATGTAATTGTTTTAGTAATTAATAAATTGAATTGATGGATTTATATATTTGGAATCAGTATAAAAATTCTGCTTATTAACATATTTCGCTGCCACGAGCTAAAATCAATCACAGCTACTTTAGATACGCAACGTTTCTATTGTTTGTTCCTAAGTTGCACAAAAATTCCCGTTTTGAAAAGTTTGGGATAACGAATCCAGTTAAACAGTGGTCGAGAATTCGTGAAAAGTTTTTGATTACTTTTGGTTACGTTACACCTTACTTACAGTTCGTTAATACAAACTGTTTGATCAACTGTTATACAAACTGTTAATACAAACTGTTTAAAAAACAATGTAGACGAGCTAGAAGTTCTCATCAAACAGACGAGTTGCCCGATTGGAGTTGCTACTGACTGCTAGAAAATTACTGACGAAACTGGCCGTATAAACGGTTATATAAACTTTTTAAATACAAGGCGCGTTCGAGGCTTTCAGCGCTTTGGTGGTGGTGTTGGCGTGCATATTCGGCAAGACATACCGCGCAAACTGTTAAGCCACTTGTCATGAAGTATAGGACACCACTTCGGCTGAATGAAAGTGGAGCTTTCTCTCTAGACGATTTTCGTGTCTTATACTCGCAGTCATGTACTATCCTGAAACTGCTAAGAACAGTAAAGACCTGATACATTATTATTTATAAACGTTTATTGGCAATGTGCACCATCAATACTCGGTTCCTGCGTTCGTAATTACCGGCGATTCCAATCAAACTCATAAACAATGGGTGTCCAGCATGCTTGACTTACAGCAAGCTGTGAAACTTCCCACACACCAGAGTGGTAGTACACTAGATTTCATACTTACCAACCTTACTAACTTACCAACCAACCTTTCTAACTACTACCTCCCTCCCCGTTCCGTAGGTCCACTACAAAGCTTTGATCACTTCATCATTCTGAGGCAATCTAAGACTACTTTCCTCAGACCAAAGAAAAAGAAGTTTACAACTTGACCACTGACTAAGGAGTCTGTCTATTTGTTCGGGAGATGGATAAGAAACTTCGACTTTGACGAAATTTGTTCATTAATAGATATCAACCTGAAAGTTGAGACGCTAACGTTGTCACTCCTGCAGAAATATTATGAACGGTTCCCCACTAAAATAGTTGTGGTAAGCGACAGTGACAAGTCTTGGATAACGAAGGAATTTAAACCTTAATCATGACCCGCTGTAAGCTGCCCGCGAGTAGTCAAACCGTTGCTGCGAAGAAACTTCGTGATGACATCGCTAAAGTAAACAGGGCGATATAGAAACCACACGTTTGCGATAAGGTGTCATCACTTCTGAAGACTGACCCCCGAAAATGGCACTCCCAGGCCAAGCGACTTTCTGGAAAGAGTGTTAGCAGTGACCTGAAGGTGCAAAAAGACGATGACACTTTTCTATCGTCAGCCAAAGTGAAAACATTCTTCGAAAATATAAGTTCGTCTTACTCATAAGTCACTGAACCATATGTCGAAAGTCTCGAAGACGACTTTTCGGACTACCAGTTTGTTGAGATACCTGAATATGCAGTATGTAGGGAACTGCAAAAGTTAAAAATGAACAATGCTTCATTTGTTTGAGAACTGCCAGTCAAACTTCTAATTGAATATGCACCATTCCTGGCCAATCCTTTGGCACCCGTAATAAATCAGTGCTTCAGAGATCAAATCTTCCCTCAAGCATGGAAGAAAGCCTATGTCCGGGATAAACCTAAAGTCAAAAACCCAAAACAATGTAAACAGCTCCGTCCAATTTCCACAGGTTCGAACGTTACTAAGGTCACTAAATCTTTCATATACCGTGAACTCCTGAAGGAAATAAACCCTTCTCTAGACCGTTTCCAGTATGGCTGTTTGAAAGGAAGCAGCCCTATCCATTATCCTCTGCGTCTCCATCACCTCATAACTGAATGGATAGGCAGGGGAAACATCATTAGTAGACCTTCTGCTCTTTGATTATAGTAAAGCGTTCGATTTAATCCGCCATATCACTGTTATACAAAACCTGAAGCAAATGGGGGATATAGAAAACACCAGTCACAAGTGTCTCTATGCACTTTTTACTAGACATTTCAACTCTAAATGGACTGAAATAATGTGTCGTGCTTCCAAAGGTACCAAGCTGACTGCCTTACTGTTCTTGGCTGTGATCAACTACGTTCTTGTTGACTTTGATGAATGCTTTGAATACGTCAATGATCTGTCCGCCTTGCTCAAATTCTCGTGGATAAATCCCAAGCAATATCCCAGTTCCAATGTGAATTGAAAGACAGTTTCACTGATCCTTGCAGGAATAATGGACTTCAAATTAACGTCAATAAAAAAAAAGTGATGTGTTTTAATCTGCTTAAAAAGGACATAGCCTGTCCTAGACCCTGGTACCCTACCACTTCAACTGCAATTATTCTTGGTGTGACTTTCAGTACTGACTGTTCTTTCAGCTACCATGTTTCTAACCTTCTGAAAAAGCGCAACTATACTTTGCGATTACTGAATACACTCCGAAGACTAGGAATAATGCAGGAATAATGGACTTCAAATTAACGTCAATTAAACAAAAGTGATTCAATTCCAATTCAATTCAAACTTTTTATTTCCTCCGAATACGAAGAGTAAAAAAAGAAATAAATAAAAATAATAACCGCTAATCAACAGGCCATAAAATTATCTTAAACTATATAACAACAAATACGCAAAGGCCTTCAATCAAAATTACCACACAAATTAACACTTCATTCAATAGATAATAAATTAACACTTCACAAATTAACACTTCATTCAAAAATTAAATCAAATAAAATAAATTACGCTTCGTGCGCAGCTCTATATAAATTATGAGAAAAAACATTTAATTTGGATAAAAATTCTTTTGCTTTTTCTCCAAAACATCAACAGGGTTTTTTATTTTATATGCATTCATTAAAAAAGTATTTGATTCAGATTTAGAAAAGCGGCAAAGGAACTTAGCAAAATTAAAAAATGTGGTTTTTACATGCGCAATATTACTAATTCTAAAAAACGGCAGAAGCGATGAAAAAACTAAAATTTGAGGCAAAGCGACTGTATTATATGCCCGAGCCAGTGATTTCCGAGAAAGAAGATCGCGAAGACAAATTACTGCCCCGAAACTAGACGCTATTCTACTTTTAACTGCTTTAGAAATAGAAGCACGGCATAGAGCTAAAGTTGGTCCATAAGGCACACCAAGATATAAAAAAGATTCCAAAGGTTTTAAAATACTATCATAAATACGGACAGAAATTTCTGAATTAACGAGATCATTAGCCTTAGGACCAAGAATTAAAAACTGACACTTTTCAGGGCGAAAACGAAGTCCATGCTCACTAAAAACCTTTGCTAAAAAATCTACATTTTGTTGAAGTGACTGAAGCGATCGACTCAAAAGGAGTAAATCATCTGCGTAAGCAATCCACGACAGAACATAAGCTTTACCATAAATAAAAGTCAACTGAATTTGATCAAACAGCCCCGAAACAGTAATATTGAAAATCAAAGGAGAAATAATGCTTCCTTGTCTCAGCCCCCTACATAACTTAACATTATAATCACTAAACTGATTCTTCCACTTAATACGAATACGAGAGGAGCCATACCACTTTTTTCAAACCAAAACTACTGGTAGTGGGACATTATTCTTCAGAAGCGCAGTCATAGCCCAAGAATGGATAATTGAATCATACGCCGCCGCAAAATCTAACGCAAGTATATAAACTCTATCCCATTGCTTACAAAAGGATATTATTCTTGAAAGGAGGGTATGAGCAACATCCATGCTTAGACCCTTACGGAACCCAATTTGATTCAGGCCTTGGTTACAAGACTCCAAATACTTTAATAAAACTAACTCAAAAACTTTGCTAATCTGGCACGAAACAGTAATTGGCCTGTAATCAGAACATCGATTCGTATTCCCTCCTTTTTTTGAAAGGGGTGAAGTGGTAGCACGAGAAAAGCTAGTTGGAAGAACTCCAGAAGAAAGAATAGTAGTAAAAAGAGTAGCGAGGAGAAGGATTGCTTTGGGGGATGCCCATTTTATATGGTTTGAATGTATACCATCATGATCAAAAGAATGCTTACTTTTTAGAGCTTTAATTGCTACCGTTACATCATCAACAGAAACAGATATTTTACTATTTGGGCGGGGCTTTGAAATTTCTTCCGATAATAAAGAGTCAAGCCGTGATTCAACTGCCGCATCACCGGGTGAAAAAACTTGATTATAATGAGTTATCCAATCATCTAGTTTCAGAGAACTATTAGAATCTGGTGAACAATTATTATTACGACGTCTAGAATTAACCAAACTCGAAAGCTCATTCTTATCACTAGTAATCCTTGAACCAATTTCATCTTTTATAATTTCATTATGCAAACGCAACTCAGCCCGAAAAACGCGTTTAGTTAATTTCATACCATCATAAAGGTCCAGATCGCGGTTTTCCCGCGCAATTCCAAAGGTAACAAGCTTGAGATGCATTCTTTTGGCTTTGCTTTAAAATCGGGTTAAGGTTCCAACCTAAAACACGAGATCCACGACGGAAAGAATCAGTTCTAAATGCTTTATTAGCCCCGACTTTTAAACTATGAACAATTTCAAGGTAAAATAGATCAATATCAATTTGATCAACATCCTTAGAATAATTTACAATTATTTTAGCTAAAAGTGCATCTGATTCTTCATGATATTTGCACATTTTTTTCCGATCCCAGATCATTTTATTTACAATTTGACTAGAACGATGGATAATTTTAAAAGATGGAATTTGAATATTTAAATGAAAAGAAAGGTAAAAATGGTCACTAATAGGCATATCCAACCCAACATGAACAGGCTGTGGTAATAACGCTGCATTTGAGACCAGCACATGGTCTAGATTAGAGCAAGAACCAGAATTATGGACATACGTAAAATCCGCATCTTTTGAAACTATAGTAAAAACCGAAAACAAAGATAAAAGAGCGGAGGAGCGGACATCAGAGATAGCAATGTTGCAGTTAAAATCCCCGCAAATAAGCCACTGGAAATCTGATGGAACTTTCGCCACACATCGCGATAATTCTAAACATGCAAAATTGAAATCAAAATCCGAATCAATAGTATGATAATTTGTTGGTAAATAGCACGAAAAAACAATAATCCCTGGGATTCGAACAGCAACAAAATAACGATTAACGGCAAACACTGAAACTGGAATATTCTCTCGAATAAAAATGCAAACGCCTCCTGATGGGCGTCCACCTGTAGGTGTAGCTGGAGATAAAAAACACTTAAACTGCTGCGACAGGCTCGAAAGAAGACTAGTAGAGTGGTCCAGAAGATGATGCTCTTGCAGACACAAAATATCCAGATCGCGCAGCATAGACTGCAATACATGTTGTTTATCACCAAAACCATTCAGATTCATAGATATAGTCTTTGCACTAATCATTTTTTATTCTTTACAACTTTTTCGGTTAACTGTTTGCAGCGAAAGCTAAATCCAGTATGCTCATGAGATCCACAATGGAAGCAACAAGGTTCATTCTGGCAAGGGTTGTTCCTAGAATGAGAGTGTCCACTACCAAGGCACTTGAGACAACGTTCCACGCTAGAGCAGCCTGACGATATATGCTCTAGCGACCCGCATTTGTAGCACATTCGCGGTAAAAACTTATAATCAGTAAGCCGGAAATGTTCGTAGCCAATGTGAATCCCATGACGCAAATAATGAGACTTGGCCGTCACCGAACGGAAGTATACACGATATGATTTCGAAACACCGATGCGCTGTATCTCTTCGATACCATGGTTAGAAGCACACACACTCTCTGGGTTGATCGGGAAGTCCACTCGTGATAATAAACCGACAATTCTCGATTTGCGAACCTCAGTTTTACCGACCTTTTCATTCAAACAGGCTTTCAAGTTTTCGGCGTTTTGTCTTTTCGTATGAATGACCCATTTCTGTTGCTGGGATCCTGATTCCTTAGAAAGTGAAATCCGCACTATACCATCAGCTCCATCCAACGATTTCAGAAAAGCTTCACGCTTTAAGGGATCATCACAATCTTGTGGTGGTGAATCTACTACAAGACCCACTGTTTCTGACTCGTTATTCAGCGGAGGCCAGGATTTATCATTGAGTTTTTCTTTGTGTTTTAATCTGCTTAAAAAGGACATAGCCTGTCTTAGACCCTGGTTCTCTACTACTTCAACTGCAATTATTCTTGGTGTGACTAACCTTGTGAAAAAGCGCAACTATACTTTGCGATTACTGAATACACTCCGAAGACTAGGTTTCCCAGTGAATCAATTATTACTAGCGTATATTTACAGTATATTTTCCTTGTTAGAATACACGTGCCCTGTTTGGGGACCAGGTGCACAATATTGACTGTTTAAGTGATGATCTCGAGGCTGTTCAAAAGCGTACGACAAAAATCATACTGGGCCCCAAATATGATACGTATGCAACAGCAACGTTAAAAATAGTAACGCTAAGAGAACGGAGATTGCATGTCATGCGCAAATTTGGATAGTCGCTCATCGCTCGTAAAAAAAACACAGTACGTTGTTGCCTCCTCGTATTGCCACCAAAGCCAATAACACAATAACGCCAATAAAGCCGATACCAACAGACGGACTAGCTCGAGCCAATAAGATGCAGAAAGAATCGATTCAGCAATTCTTTTATTCCGTTCTATACAAGTGTCATTAATCATACTTTTTTTCCTGTGTTGTTAGAGATAGGTTAATTTAGTTGAGGCTTTTTCCAATACTACGAAAGCTGTTTTAAATAAATGAATCTTAATATTGCCTTAAGAATGGTTTTTAGTGGGCCTGCCATAAATAGCACAGGAGAAATATCCTTTTCCACCCTTCTTTGGGTGAAAAACTACTTAAGATCTTTAACCAGCCACGAATAATTGACATCATTATCCCCACTCATTATTGAGGGATGGGTGACTTAAGAGGTGCCGTGAATTATGTATCGGGGGAAATAGAGGTTGATGAAAAAGGATATGAAAAATGTAATTTAACGTCACGATGGAAGGGGTGCCCTAAGGGGGAAGGGCAACCTGAGATATCGGATGAACCTAAAAGGTATAAGAAAATCGAAATGTAGTATACCTCTATTTTTATACCCTGATATAATTTGGAATGCTCAATTTTATATAAATTTAATAATTCGAAATTTTTGAAGAACTTTTATTATTAAGAAAAGGTAAGTGACATTAGATAAATTATGAGATATTTTTTAAAGAAAATTTGAAAGTCACCGAGAGGAGAGGAGGTGGGATTATTAAAAAAAGAAAAAAAAGAGGTGCCGTACAGTGACATCGTAGACACCTTCACACGAAAATCAGCAAGCAGGAAGGTTTTATCGATTGACTTTGGATATAAATAGACCTACTTACAAAATAATGTATAAAGCGTACACGAGTTTATGTGTTTCTATCTACCAATGGATTAATCTTATTTCCAAAACCTTGTTGGTTTATTTAGTTTACATGATGCCCGTAACGTATATATATTTGACTCTTAAATTATTATCATAAGTGATGTCATTTTGCAATAAAATAAAAACTGTCGTAATAAAGATTATTTTCTTAAGGAATATGACCTTTCCCCCTATGGTATGAATACAGAGCAGCAAAAATGCTTGGGCCTAGAAGCGTCAAAGCTTTAAATCTGGCCCTGTTTGTATCTAGAGAGTCTCGAAGTATTTGAGAATCATCTAACATTTAAAACATCTTAAAAAAAATATTTTTAAAGAATCAATATTTAGCGTTATACCAAAATTACAAATTATAAAAAAAATATTAAAAATTTGTGTAAGACTATAAATTTTGACCTTTTACTACTAGATATATTCCATGTAGATAACTGTGTGACGACATTGGAAAGGAAACAACTATATATACTTACTACTAACCAGTGGCAGTCCTGGCATATGAATGGATGGGAAACCAAGATCATAGTAGCTTTCATTGACTTCCAAAAGGAACAAATAAATTTCCAAATAGGAATAAAATCCATTTATATATACAGAAAAAAATATGTACAGAAGTCCAGATATTTCGATCACACATACAGCGACCCTCATCAGTAGAATTACTCTACTGATCAGTAGATCAGTGATCAGTATTCGAGTGATCAGTAAAATGTAATTCTACTGATGACGGTCGCTGTATATGTGATCCAAATATTTTGACTTTTGCACCTGTTTTTTCACTGTCTAAGTAAATGGATTTATTCCCATTTGAAAATTTATTTGTTCGTCATAGAACGGCAGTGTGATCTAAGAAAAAAATACATAATTTAAGGTGTTACGTCGAAAATACTTCCTAAAGGCATTTGGCTTGGTCCAAGGAGGCTCATTATGAAGAATCCTGTGTTATTATGGATTCCCTAACAAGATTGGGCGTGGGATTGTTGCACTGTGCAAGGAACAGCTGTGTGCAGCATAAATTGATGAGAGGACAGTTTTTTAGACCACGTTGCTTTTCCGTTTACAAGAATTTGTATTTTTATAATAAAATTTAATTTAATTGTACCAGTGACAAAGGAACAAAAAACAACAATTAAAAATTAATTGATGAGAACTCCTAAAATTTCGACTCCACATTCGAGAGCCTTTATCAACGGAAAAAAATAAATAAAAATAGAAAAAAGAATGTTGAATTGTATAAAGAAAAAGACCAAAAAACAACACAACAAGACAAAAGAAAAAATAAGAACAAAAGACAAACAAATGAACAAATTTTGCACCTTAATAAACTTCTCAAAGGTTTATAGGGTTTAAAGGTTTAAGGTTTTATATTTGTGTAATTTTTGGTTTTTTCATTTTGTGATAAGGATTTAGGTAGAAGATTAGAAAAGTGAGTTTTCAATTCTGGTATACAAAAAAAATATGAAATATATATTTATGGAATAGTAGCAGAATTTAAGCTAAATATTTTGAACTTTTGATGAAGTGTTTGATTTTAGGGTTTATATATAGGGTTTATCATTGAATACAATTTTAGGGAATATAGAAATAATATAGGATTTTGTATGATTAAGAAAAAAAATTATAGAGCTTAGATTTGAAGTCTTTGAGACTTATGCTATAGAGTTTAGATTTGACGAGATAAACTTAAATTAGTAAAATTTATCTTATGTATTAAGGGGGATACGATTCGCCTGGATTGTGAGATGTTTGATTTTTGGGAAATTTATTTGCGGATTGTTGTAGCTACCCAATAACGCCCATCGGCCCATCGAAGCAGAATATGATGAAATGTGATGTATTTGAAATAAGATGAAATAAGATATGAGTTTTGTTTATTTTTTTGTCCTTTTTTTCTTTTGTCTAGTTGTGTTGTTTCTTGTCTTTTTCTTTATATGATTTAAATATTTTTTACTTTTTCTTTTTTTCATTGATGGTAAAGGCTCCCGGATGCAAAGTTGATATATCCAGAATTTTTAATAATTAATGTTTAGTTGTTGTTTTTAGTTCGTTTGTTATTGCTTTATTTAAATTGAACTCGTTTTTCTCTCCTAAATTCTCGCAACTGATTAGGCAACCTTACTGAATGGTTCAGTCTGAAGTCTGTTGTCCGTCAAGGATGTTTTCTGTCTTCAATATTGTCGGCCAGCTTCATAGACTATATGCTTCGAATTCACAATTTCACTGGTGGAATTCAACTGAACCCGAGTTCAATTAATATGGAAAAACCAAAAATAATAAAAAAAAAAACCTGAAAATCATAAAAAATAATGTGAATAATGCACCTGCCCCTCTACTCCAAGTTGAAACTGATCTACTTGAGTAGATTGAAGAATTTGAGTGGGGCAAATTTCGACAAGTATTGCATATACAGGAAACTTTTTAATAAGCTCCGGAAAGGGTGGAAGAATATGGCTTACTCCAAAGAAGTAAGTGTTAAATTTTAAACGAGGTGGGGGGAGGGGTATCCTGAAATGATTTGGAAATCGGCCTGAAATTGAATATGTATTTTAAAAAAGTTATTTCTCCTGAAAGTCAGGAGCAGTAAAACTTAAAACGAACACAAATAATTCTGTATATCCGTATATTCCTCGCTTATTACGCTAAAATTTTACCTTTTTCACAATTCTTTGAGAATGACTCCTGAAACACAAGAGCTATAGAAATTGAGTTAGAAGAGGCTTTCTCCACTCATATACGGAATAAATTTTGTTCATTGTTTTAAGTCTTAACGTTAATTCCTAAATTTCCTAAAGTGGTGAGAACGTCACATGAACTTTTGAACAAAACGTCAAATTAACGTTTGAATCATCAATAACAAAGATTTCATTCTAAAAAACAAGAATTCAGACTTTTATTCAGATTTCAATATGAAATTTGACAGGAATCAGAATTAAATTTTAAGACTGAAAATTTCCTTAATAAGGATCTATAAATGATAAATACCCTATAAATCATGCGTTTACAAAATCTGGTACTTGTGCATTATATCCTACACAGCGCAATAGACTGTACAAGGAAATACTACAGGTAACAAGTCAAACGGGTATGTGCAATGGATAAATGGATCGCAAAGCGTGATTCCTTATTGCGTTTACAGTATTTAAACTGTTGTTTTTTGGGGGTTAGGGGGGGGGGAAGGTACCAAGGTTAGATTAGTACAGGAAAATACTATTTTGGAAATATTTTCTGGGACAAGGATTATTTTGTACCTTCTCAGGAGTAAAAATCCCCCCACCCCGTCTGACTGTGTCGGAGTTGTTTAGAACCCAGCGTTGGACCCATTTCAAGCTTTTACCAAACAACAATTAACAGTTTTTCAGTTCTTCGTTTTCTTGTTGTAAAAAGTTTTTCCCTTTTTTGTTATTTTTTCTTATGCTGTAGCGGTTTAGTGTAGTTTTATTGTTGTGGGTATAGAAATTCAGACGAAATAGTGGTTTTAGGTCTCATGATTGAAGGGGGAGAGGGTAATATATACCACAGGAGTGTAAAAAAAAAGTCAAAATCAATTTAATATTGGATGATTGAGGGACTCAGGGGGGGGTAACTAAGCCCTTCCTGCGGTCTAGAAATGCCACTATCCAGACACGAAACAAAAATCCTTACACATTTATAACTTTTTTTTCGCTGCCTTAATAAACAGTTTCACCCTTTATTTGTATATCTATATATGTTATTTATATATCAAAAAGAAGTCAGCTTGTTCTAAGATATTATAACCTTTATAGAAGAAATTTAAATCCCAGCGTAGTTGAAAAATAATAGCAATAGCCAAGTATTTAACACAATATGAAGCATACAACACGAGATATCTTGTGTTGTAAAACTATGCCCATTTAAATTTGATAATTTTACAATTTACATAATTTATGTTTACAATCCGTACTTTTGTAATTAGTGTCTTTTTTTCGAAAAAAAGGGACAAATTTTAACGACAAACTAGACAACTAAAGTACACACCCTCAAAGCAACTTTTTTTGGCTTAGTTTCCTAGCTCCTCGCCACTGTAATTAATTTCTGTAAATTTACAGTGTACAACATAATTTAGCTAGGATTAAATTGAACACATCACTTGATTCTTTTTTCTTATACTTCTTTATAATACGATAATGGCTTCTGGGGCAAATTCTGTTTTGAGCCCCAAATGGGCTAAGAGGGTTTAAAACAGCCCGTGGTCCCCAAAATTTTAAAAATAGTTTTCTAAACAAATTACTAGTGAGAAAAATGGCCATTTATAGCTGATTCAGGAATGGTGGTTATTAGTTTTCTTAGTCTTAATAATAAAATGTCATTATGAATATAAATTTGCAATTTTTTTAGAGCTAGAAACCCCTCAATAATTTACCTTAATTTCTGGATACGCCTACTTCTTTTTACTGCCTTAATGTGGTGCAAAGGTGATAAGTAGAAAACACGAGGCCTGATAACTGCATTAATTACAAGAGCAAGAACATACCTGTTTACACTATATTTACAAACAGTTTACATCATATTATCCCAAAATTAAGTAAACACATACCTTGTGCCGGCGTAGTGGAAGAAGTTGAGACTTCCGATGCGAATGATCTGTGGTTCAATCCCGCGCGGCACAAGGAACTTTGTTTCGTGAATGTATTTCAGTATGAATTTTTTATATTGCTTATACTGGCCTGATTGTGTAATAGTAAAAATAGCGTTTTTACACTTTTTCTATTCACAGACAAGCTCTAGTCCAGGTAATCTTTATTTTGTAGTGAAACCTTTATACTTGACTTATCTGATTCGCTGAATCAGAACGTAATGAAATTTATATAAACTGTAAAGTCAACACATTTTGCGCGTTCGAATAACTTTTAAGTAATTTAAAACTTAATGGATCTTTTATATTTAAACTAAATTTAAAAACGCTGATTCTTTTTATGTGTTTTAAATTTCAACAATACTGTAAAAAATTGTTCTTTAAAGTTTTTTTTTACTATTTGCAAGAGTCGCTCCTTACAGTACGTTATCATTAACAGTTTTGTTACGTATTTTACAGTTTTCTTATTAACAAACAAAACCAATTTCGATATGAGAAAAATGGCTAAACATATCCAGTGATTTTCTAAGACTTTCGTCGGGGACAACCTATTTTTTTTTACTTACCCGCAACATAAGACAGAGGATAAAGATCTTCAAGAGCCATTGATGTCATATATGGTGTCAAATCTGTGTTCGGTTGCTGGGTCTTTTTACAGGGACAGGTAGTAAATCTGTTGCCCGACCTTGCAGTAGCTGGAACCAATCCCCAGGCACCGTGGTGCCAAGCAGAGATTCATTTTACTGTCCAGCCACAGATTTAATGCGTTGTATACATAAATTAAAATAATAAAATCTATGACGTAAATCGAAGTGTAGACCTTGATTATAAAGGTATAACCGTGGTTCATGCTGGACTACACACAGACTCACTCGAGGCTGACTTGAACGGCCAGACGTTTAATAAGATATATTATCGCCCGAAAAAACAACAACAATGAAATAACTTGAAAGTCACTTAGTCACTTTAGTAAATACCACGGTTTCAGCTCGAGTTTAGTGGAGCCTGGGGTTTTCTAGTTTGAAAAATTCACATAGGCCTATGAGTCAAATTTCCAAAGCCTGAATCCTCGAACCCCCTTCAAGCCTTCCAATATAAGGGACTGGCAACTTTTTATTGGGCGACAGTACATCAGCACGCACTAAAACTTGAGAGTTTAGGAAATTTGCGTGCTTAGAAAATTTTGCGAGGGTTTTAGAAAATTTGATAATATGGAAAATGGTTGGAATAATTTTAGAAAAATAATTTGTGAAGTTGCTTAAGGTGTCTTAGGGAAGAAAGCTAGAACTGTGGTTAAAGATATTAGTGAAAAAGCTTTATGTTTAATAGAAGGGAGAAGGGATTTGTACAAGAATTTTCTGAGTCATAGATCATATGAAAACAAAAGGAATGTAAAGAAAGTGGAGAAAGCATTAAAATATGAACTAAGGAGGTGTGAAGTGGAGGCCATGGATAAAATTGCCGAGGATCTGGAAGATGCAGCTAGACGGCATAACAGTAAAATAGTGTACTGGCATGTTAATAAAATGAGAGGGAGTAGTCAATCTGGACTTGGTCCAGTGAAAGATTGGAATGGGGCCACAATTAGTGATATAAAAAGAACTAAAGAGATATGGGCCGAACATTTTGAGAATTTGCTTAACCGAGATAGAGTTGCAGGAAAAGATATAGAGGAAATGAAAAAGTTTGTAATACCTCGGATGTGAAGGAAGATTTGTTTTGGGAAGAAGAATTAGCGACAGTACTAAAAGGATTTAAACATAATAAGGCTCCATCTGCTGATAGGGTGGTAAATGAGTTTCCTAAATATGGTGGCTCTGAGGTTAGAAATAAGCTACTGAAGATTATGAATATGGTTTTTGAAAAAGGGGAAGTACCTAACGATTTTAGGAAAACCTTAATTAAGCCAATTTATAAGAAAGGTGTTAAAAGTGAGTGTTGTAATTATCGAGGCATTAGTCTGGTTTCTGTAGGGAGTTAATTACTTAGTAATATGATATTTTTTTTTATTGAGAGATGCCGTAGACAAAGTTTTAAAAGAAGAACAGTGCGGTTTTAGAAAAGGTAGAGGATGTGTCGACCAAATTTTCACTCTTAGGCTAATAATTGAGAAGTGCCTGAGTTGTCAAACACTTTTGGTCCTCAGTTTTATAGATTATGAGCAAAAGTTCAATTCTGTTGATAGAAGAGCTTTAGTAAAGGTTTTATCCTTGTATGGTATACCAGACAAATACATTAAATCATCAGCATACATTAAATCATTTGCTTAAATCATCAGCATAATCTAAGTCCAGGAGACATTTTCCTCCCCATTTGATTCCGTGGTCTCAAATTGCCTTTCCTGTGCTCCTTAAGACAAAGTCCGTCAAAATAATCCATATAAAAGGGGATAGGAACTCCTGATTTAACACAAAACCAGCTGCTAACCTCATTTCCTACCTTAACTGCAGCAGTGTTATTCTCGTACATAGCACTAATCACTTTATTGTATTTGTCTGGTATACCATACAGGGATAAAACCTTCACTAAAGCTCTTCTATCAACAGAATCGAACGCTTGCTCATAATCTATAAAACTGAGGACCAAAGGTGTTTGAAACTCAGGCATTTCTCAATTATTAGCCTAAGAGTGAAAATTTGGTCGACACATCCTCTACCTTTTCTAAAACCGCACTGTTCTTCTCTTAAAACTCTGTCTACGGCATCTCTCAGTCTAAAAAGTATCATATTACTAAGTAATTTACTACCTACAGAGACCAGACTAATGCCTCGATAATTACCACACTCACTTTTATCAGGTACATGGTTTGACTCTTAATAACCAGCAGAATTCAAGTAAAGCATCAAAATATATACTAATGCAGGAAAAAATTTCAGAAAAAACTAAGAAAAAGTATGATTAAAAACCTTGTTTTCAAAATTAAATAAGGGTTAACAAAAAAAATAAAGGTTGTGGGGGAAAACTAAAAATACTAGGTGAAAGTATTTGTTCTTAGGATTCAGAATATGTCAAGTTCTCAAGTTCTCACTGAGAACTTTATAAAGTTCTCAGTTTATTTTACAGTGTAAAAAAATCAAGAGCGGTATGACGTCATTATAGGACAAATTTGACTTTATAGGCTATAATGACCATGTTCTACACGCGTGCGAACTTGTGCACCCCGATATTCATTATTAGCGCCTCTGATTACCCTAGAATCCACCCTCAAACCAACTGCAGCGAATGTGAGCCACCCCTTGAAAGATAACGGTCCCTGGATCAAACAGTTCGTGGTAACGGACTGTTCGGAGCGACCCGGCTCAATAGTAACCGAAACTCTAAAAAACAGAATTTTGATGCCAATAGATATATCAAAAGAATCAAATTTTTATTCTGATTTCAAATATATAAGTTTCATCAAGTTTAGTCTTACCCATCAAAAGTTTACGCGCCTGAGAGTTTTTTTTCCAGGGGTGATCGCATCGATCCAGTAGTCCTAGAATACGTAATAGGGCTCATTTGAAAGGAAATTAAAAGTTCTAGTGCCCTTTTTAAGTGACTAAAAAAATTGGAGGGCAGCTTGGCCACCTCCTACGCTCATTTTTCCCCGAAGTCACCCAATTAAAATTTTGAGGTAGCCATTTTGTTCAGCATAGTCGAAAATATAATAAACATGTCTTTGAGGATGACTTAATCCCCCACAGTTCCTGGGGGAAGGGCTGCAAGCTATGAACTTTGCCCATTGTTCACATATAGTATTGGTTATTGGGAAGTATACAGACGTTTTCAGGGAGTTTTTTTTTCTGGTTAGGGTGGGAGGTTGGAGGAGAGGGTTACGTGGGAGAGTCTTTCCATGGAGGATGTTTCCTTGCGGTAAGGGACATTTCTATGAAGGGGGCGCCGGATTTCCCAGCATTATTTAAAAAACTATCATAAATTAAATTTAAAAAAAATAATTTTTCAACTGAAAGTAAGAAACAACATTAAAACTTAAAACTAACAGAAATTATTACGAATATGAGGGGGTTCACCCCCATGTCAATACCAATATTCTTGGGGGGTTTGCCCCCATGTCAGTGGGTCGGGGGTTATGTGGGAGGATCTTTCCATGGAGGAAGGCATATTACCATGAAGGGGGCACAGGATTTCCCAGCATTATTTAGAAAAACGATTAAAAATTAAATAAAAAAACTATTTTTTTTTAGCTGAAAGTAAGGAGCGACATTAAAACTTAAAACGAACAGAAATTATTCTGTATATGAAAGGGACTGTCCGCTCCTCAACGCCTCGCTCTTTACGCTAAAGTTTTTTATTGTTTTAAACATAGAGCTTTGAAAAAGAGTCTAACTTTAGCCTAAAGAGCGAGGCGTTGAGGAGAGGACAACCCCTTTTATAGGGGACCCCCTATCCTTATCTCTTGGTTGCATAAATACTTATTCTTAAAGGAATACAAAAAGAATATG
Organism: Artemia sinica; assembly: GCA_027921565.1. NCBI lineage: Eukaryota > Metazoa > Arthropoda > Branchiopoda > Anostraca > Artemiidae > Artemia > Artemia sinica. Next base: position 51,345,690 of record CM051266.1, on the reverse strand, counting down.
GCTTTAATTTGAAGTAATCTGGTCTGTCCCGAAGTACCGGGTAAAAGTAAATTACAAAGGGCAAATGATCACGGCTCCTCCTAACGCTTATCTGGGGCTGATATACTTTATTCCCCAACCACGATTCTGGGCTCTTTCGACAATATCTTATCCCACAAGTCTTCCTATACGTTTATTATCTGATCTAGATGTCCCATTTCTTCAGGTTGTAAAACTAATATTCTTAAATTATTTTAATTTTATTTGACTATTCAATATAGTATATATAGGCCATATTTATTATAAAATGAACAAACTGATCGTGTTTTGTTTCATATCTCTTACCAATTGGTTTTCCCCTCATTTTGATATACTTACTTTCAGCTTAAATCATGCTGTACATTCTCAGACTTTCTATTTTTTAAAAGTTTTACATCAGATTCCGCCATAATTTACTAGTTAATACTTAGTAGACTGTATATATTAAGCCTTTGTAAAAGAGTTCATGGTAACGAACTGTAATGAGCGACTCGGGAAATAGTTATCAAAACTCTAACAAACAGAATTTAGATAGCAAAAGATACATCAAAAGAATCGGTTTTTTATGCTGATCAAATATATAAAATTTATTTAGCCGAGCCGAGATTTTCGAAAAAGAACCCCGATAAGTCAAGGAATCTTAAATTGTACAAAAATATGGAATTAGAATTTTTTGCCAGAAGAAAAATCACAGATAAGTGTTTATTTGTTTTTTTTATTCCCATATATCGAACCAAAGGGTGATTCTTATGCTGTCATTTGTATCAAAACTCAGGGGGAAGATTAAAACCAGTCTACGGACTGGGATAAAATCTTCCCCCCTGTTACCCCAGTCCAAAATGGAATCCGTCAAGGACCTATCTCTTCTCAATCTTTATACAACAACAGAGTAGTTGAATCTCAGTAGTTAAACCTAGTTTCTTGTACCATCATCTAGATCTGTCTTTATTGAATTATGCTGATGACATTTTGGGTTTAAGTTGTTCTCTATATCGTTTGGAAGAGAATTTTTGTTATGCTATCGATTTTTTTAATTTAAGTCGTCCTTTCTCCCATTTTGAAGAGAATTTTTGTTATGCTGATTGTTATGTTAGTTACGCTGATGATATTTTGAGTTTAAGTCGTTCTTTTCCTCATTTTGAAGAGAGTTTTTGTTATGCTGATTGTTATGTTCAGTTATGCTGATGATATTTTAAGTTTAAGTCGTTCTTTTTCCCATTTTGAAGAGAAATTTAGTTATGCTGATTGCTATGTTGTTATGCTGATGATATTTTGAGTTTAAGTCGTTCTTTTCCCCATTTAGAAAAGAATTTTTGTTATGCTGATTGTTATGTTCAGTTATGCTGTTGATATTTTCAGTTTAAGTCGTTCTTTTCCCCATTTTGAAGAGCATTTTTGTTATGCTGATTGTTATGTCAGTTACGCTGATGATATTTTGAGTTCAAGTCGTTCTTTTCCTCATTTTGAAGAGAAGTTTTGTTATGCGTATTGTTATGTTCAGTTATGCTGATGATATTTTAAGTTTAAGTTGTCCTTTCTCCCATTTTGAAGAGAATTTTTGTTATGCTGATTGCTATGTTGAGTTATGCTGATGATATTTTGAGTTTAAGTCGTTCTTTTCCCCATTTTGAAAAGAATTTTTGTTATGCTGATTGTTATGTTCAGTTATGCTGATGATATTTTGAGTTTAAGTCGTTCTTTCCCTCATTTTGAAGAGGATTTTTGTTATGCTGATCGCTATGTTGAGTTATGCCGATGATATTTTGAGTTTAAGTCGTTCTTTTCCTCATTTGGAAGAGAATTTTTGTTATGCGGATTGTTATGTTCAGTTATGCTGATGATATTTTAAGTTTAAGTCGTTCTTTTTCCCATTTTGAAGAGAATTTTTGTTATGCTGATCGCTATGTTGAGTTATGCCGATGATATTTTGAGTTTAAGTCGTTCTTTTCCTCATTTGGAAGAGAAGTTTTGTTATGCTGATTGTTATGTTCAGTTATGCTGATGATATTTTAAGTTTAAGTTGTTCTTTTTCCCATTTTGAAGAGAATTTTTGTTATGCTGATTGCTATGTTGAGTTATGCTGATGATATTTTGAGTTTAAGTCGTTCTTTTCCTCATTTGGAAGAGAAGTTTTGTTATGCTGATTGTTATGTTCAGTTATGCTGATGATATTTTAAGTTTAAGTCGTTCTTTTCCCCATTTTGAAGAGCATTTTTGTTATGCTGATTGTTATGTCAGTTACGCTGATGATATTTTGAGTTTAAGTTGTTCTTTTTCAATTTTGAAGAGAATTTTTATTATGCTGATTGTTATGTTGAGTTATGCTGATGATATTTTGAGTTTAAGTTGTTCTTTTCCCCATTGTGAAGAGAATTTTTGTTATGCTAATTGTTATGTTATACTGATAATGTTTTGAATTTAAGTCGTTTCTTTTCCCATTTTGAAGAGAATTTTTGCGCGCTGAAGGATTTACATAAGACAATTGGCATTCATTTCAATGAGACTAAAACTAAGTTTCTTGTTTTCAATCGTAAAGGAAGTAATCTTGGCTCCTATATAAAACTAGGTAGCAAGACAGCAAAACCTTCAATTGGTATAGTATATCTTGGTCTACCTATTGGTTTTGACGGTAAGTCGACACGTACTCCTTTCGTAGATGACTTTACTAGTTTGCTGGCAAAGTCATCCACAAACGAACTATCTGTCGACTTAACGTCAAAACCAACAGGTACACCAAGATACACTATACCAATTGAAGGTTTTGCAGTCTTGCAACTTAGGTCTGGAAAGCATGTGTCTTCGAAAGCTTCGTGAATTCAAGCCCAGCCTTTTCTGTGACTTAACGTCAAAACGTTGGTTTCGACTTAACGTCAAAACCAACAGGTACACCAAGATACACTATACCAATTGAAGGTTTTGCTGTCTTGCAACCTTGTTTCTGAACTTAGGTCCAGAAAGCGTGTGTCTTCGAAAGCTTCGTGAATTCAAGCCAAGCCTTTTCTGTGACTTAACGTCAAAACGTTAGTTTCGACTTAACGTCAAAACCAACAGGTACACCAAGATACACTATACCAATTGAAGGTTTTGCTGTCTTCCAACCTTGTTTCTGAACTTAGGTCCAGAAAGCACGTGTCTACGAAAGCTTCGTGAATTCAAGCCCAGCCTTTTCTGTGATGCATACACCACATGTGCTAGCACACTCTCCAATTTGAACCCTTTTATCAGACAAAAGGACGTGCAATATGTTCCTGTAGAATATGTGCAAATAGACGCACAATATATTCATGCCTTTTTCCAATTTCGCAAACTTCTCTTGTGCCTACATCCCTGGAACAGTAACAATAGCTGTTATTTCATATCTAACGTCTATACCACTCTGCAGAAACGATTAGAAATATTCCGTAAGAATTTAGAGGTAAATGAATTTTGAGATGCTTTGAGGTATCATGTGTGTTTTTCCTGTATAGTCTCCAGTAGTGACATATGTCTTTTAGTGGGAACTGAAATTCTTCAATCATTTTAGGGCACATGCAAAGAGCATGGGTAAGTTATAAGGGTGAAAACTGGCGCGAATGTCGACAAAAATTATCAACGGCATCTATCGTCTTGCGACACTTGGCATTTTTTCCGTTTAAAAATAAGAATAAATTAATTTAATTAGTATAGTGGGTAAATTAAAGTAGTAGTAAGTGTCTGATTTCAGTTCCTGACAGAAAGACAAAAAATGCCAATTTTCGCCAAACATTAGATGGCGTAGATAGTTTCGGAGACTACACTGCCTTTCCATGACGATAAATAAAAGTTCAAATAGGGATAAAATCCTTTTAATAGACAGTGATGATGATAACAGTGATAGAAATTCACAAAAATACCAGATATTTCGGTCACATATACAGTGACCGTCATCAGTAGTAAAACTTTGTGAATTTCTATCACTGTTATCATCATCACTGTCTATTAAAAGGATTTTATCCCTATTTGAACTTTTATTTATCGTTAGATGGCGTTGATGGTTTTTTGCCAACACTAGCACCAGTTTCTACTCTTATAAGTTACCCATACTCTCTGGGCACATGGCATATACACCTTTTAAGCTTAGCTGGCAGCAAATTCAATGAAGCATTTTTTAGTCCCTGCCTCAGATTCCTGAATGCTCCGGCGACACTTTTGTTGGTGGAGCCAACAAAAGTGTCGGAGCCAACAAAAGAGGGTTACTGTAACAAATCACGTTGTCTTAAATACATAAATCTAGTTCTTTCTATATTTCAATTAAACTAATTATTTGCTTCCAACCACTTTTAATCATAATTACACTCTACAATATATGTATACACAATATAATATGGCACAACCAAAAATAAATAAACGAACATGAATTATACAAAACCAAATGAAAGAGAAGCGCCAATTTATGTAAGGGGCGTGGACAAGGATTTTTTTCTTTATTTCTTATAAGATACAAAAAAAAGGTACTTTTCAAAACCAAGGGAGCGGGGTATTTTTTTTTTTATTCTTTAATAAGAATACCTAAAATATATTTTTCAAAATATAGGTGAAATGTCCTCTCCCGTTTCCCCCTCCCACTAATTGGCAGCTCTGGTATGAAGCTTGTATATATTCCTTACTTCTTATATAAACTGAATTACACAAAGAAAAAACTATAGAATATAAGGTGGGATAAATTTTAAAGGAAATAGACTTTGAAGAGTAAACGAATTAAAATAAATTGAAATTTATTAAAAGTAAATTCTACAAAAGCATAACCTAGTAACAACATCTATGTACAATTCCTAAATAAATGAAAGACAAACAATAACAATAATTATAAACACAAATTTTACACTAACAACTAGGTGAAGGCAAATTCAACCGTCCATTACGACGAAAAACAAGTAGAGAGACCCTTGTCGAAGGTTGGTCACATTTCATAAGAATATTACTGTTCTTATGGAATGCAAGTTTATCTCATTTTTCGGTAGTTTCCTTTTGAGCCCTTTTGTTTTTTTTATAATCAACTTATTTATGTGTGAATTTGCTGAAGCTCCTTTTTTATTTTTATTTTTCCATCCCTTTTTTCCGTTGATATAAGCTTCGTGGTGTTAAGACAAAATATTAAGACTTTCGTTGCAAATGTTTTTTTTTCAACGTTTACTGTCTTTTCAAATGTTTGACCCGTTTTCAATATTTTTATTTCAGTTTAATCAGAAATTGGAAGATAGCGTGATCTAAGAAAAAAAATTGCATAATTGAATAAAAATAATATAATCAAAATATAACAATGGAGAGATATATTTACACTAGTTTACAACATCTTAAAAGATATAAATACATTTAAAGATACGCATTTGCGTTTTGATAAATAAATCCCCTATGAATTTGTACTGACACTATGCATAAGGATAGAATGGATCAGACTAGAAATATACAAATTTATAAAAAGAAAATTTTTTGTCCTTTAATTTTTTTTTTTCACTAAAATAACAAACAAAGAAATTAAAAACAAATTAAGAATAAAAAGAATCCTTACTTGGTCTGGTTTTAGGGGCTCTGGAGACAGGGCCAGTTTAGAAGCTCAAAACCGCGAAAAAAAAACTCAGTTATATAAAAAAAAAACAAATACAGTAATAAATCAAACATATCTCAGAAGCCTCAACAAAAAACAACCCTCAAAAAAACTCCAGGTAAGCAAGTCCACTTCATCTTAGTGTAATACTACTCTTATAGAGTCCTCCTGAATAAGCCTTGGACTGTCCGAGGTTCCTCTCAGCTTTTTTCCCTTTTCTAAACAAGGTCCAGGTCATCTTTAGACGACTAGATAAGGTTGAATCAGCACTCCTATCCAAAGTGGAGTCACTGTATCGGGAATTTTTAGATCTATCTTCACTCTTAGCTCTAGGTTTATAGGAAGAGGTTGAACTCGAGGTTGGAGAGCAGAGGTTTCTGCTTCCGGAGGAGGATACGCCGCTGCTGGAGCTCGTTGTTGAAGTTTTGGAACAGGAGATGTCGTATTTGGTTGGCTGATTCGCCAACGGCTTTCGTCCCTACGAAAACGAAAATACCTTTTAGAAAATAGAATATGATAATCCAAGTTTATAAAGGGGAATCTCTGAAGTCTAATTTCAAGTTCCCATCGCCATATTAAAATCATGAAAATGTTTTTCGAAAAAGGGAGAAAGACCCGGAAAAGAGTGAGTAATCAGGACGAAAATCCCACCACTAAATTCAGGCCATCAGAAAACCCTGTTGCAGAGATTTCAAGTCACCATCGACAAATTTGAAAAACTTTTATTTTTTTTTTTTTTTAATCTAGTTTATGCCTCTTTTTAATAGAATACCCAGAGTTGTACTAAATTTGAGGAAAGTATAATTACTAATGTAATATTGAATGTAGCCTCAAAAATTCATCAAAGGGACGGGCTAGGGCGAGGAAGAAATTGGTTAGAGATGGTATCCCTTATAACTTTTGTGAAATCATCCAAACTTAATTTTTAGTGAATGACGAGGGGGTTTTAGTCTCACTCCCTCCATCTGGAGAATATCTAAAAATTAACAAAATATATTTGGCCACACCTTCTGAGATACCATGTATTAATAGAAGAATACAAAAATCAAATAATTGAAACAGTTATATTTTAAGCCTCGTAGATTTTACTAATTATGCCACTAATTCACTTGTTTTTAATTTGGCTTCATTAATTTGTTTGATATCAAATTAATCAGTGATTTGACGCCAATAAATTTGACGTCAAATTAATTAGTGTGTTATAAATCAGATAGTTTTTAATTTGACGTTAAAAGAAACATTGATGGGTCATTTTTGGGTGAAGGAAATTGAAAGAGTTTAAATGGCCTTTGTTTATAGTTATTTTACCCCCTGGCCTGTAGAAGCACAATGAATTGACCACTGTGGGTTACAATGGGACCCATTGCTTAAATCTATTTTCGCAATAGATCTGTGGATGCTGGGTTCTCGTCTAGTGACAAAATAGCAACAACGAAGCACAAATTCGGTAAAAAAAAAAGCCTCAGTGAGAACAGAGCACAAACAGAAGGTTCTAATTCATCAGAATGAAGAAAAGAGGGACTTGGGCTAATAGCAGCACAAAATGCAGCTTTCATGTCTGGTCCCACAACACCAACAACATGGGTAGCAACTAAGCATGTAATTTGAAAGATTTGGAAAAGGGGGAAAAATAATACCAAATAAAGGGTGGGGACGAAAATTATACCATCAAATTCAACCTAACAGTGTTTTAATGAAAACACTAAACAGCGTTCTGAAATCCAGATTTTTTTTTAAAGATTTCAAGTCCCATACTATAAAATTCTGGATCTTTTTATTTGTTTTTAGTGAATAAATTAGAATAAATGGGCATCTCTGGTCTATGGCTGAGAAGTAGTTTTTCAGAGAAAAATAGTAGTTTATATGTTATATTTATATAAGGTAATTTATATTTATAATGTCGTAGTTTATATTTATATAAATAGTAGTAGAAAAATAGTAGTTTTATGAGAAGTAATTCATAAAGATTGTTGCTATTCAGAGACTTCAGTTATATTTATATACTTGGGTCTCGGGAGTCGGGACTCCCTTGAAGGTTGTTAAAGACAGCAGCGCCATGTAGGACATCAATGTCATTCAAAAGACAGCAAAGTGTTCCAAAGGGGTTGTGAAATACTTGGAGTTCAAACTGACAAATTATGCAAAAAAACATGAACTTTCATTTAAAATGAAGGAATAACCCCTTTTCCCTTTTTACCTCTTCCTGACAACCCTTGGGCTTCCGTCACAATTCGAACCAAAGGGAAATGAAATGACGTCCCTTTTTAAAGTGAAAACGGAGAAGGGGAGTGGTTTAGGTAGTTTAGATGGCGCGCAAATATTTAAGAATCTTAGGGTTTTCCTAGCAAACGAGGGGAAAATTTAAGCTTTAATTTATTATAAGGAAACTTACATCATATTTTTTTATAAATCGTAATTTATAAATAAATTATGTTTATTTATTGTGAGGAAAACATGAGGCTAAATAGATGCAGAAAACATACGTTAATTTCTATTTTATTAGCTATATTGCAATGTCATCTAGAAGTAAATTAAATTTCTCTGTATCTTTTAAGTTTTACTTTTATATATTTTACTTTTAAGCTCCGTATCTTTTAAGCTTTACAGTATTCCTCACAGACTAAATTAATAATTTCCAATAAGCCAGCATAACGCAAAGCAGCCGATTCCCGAATTTCGAAGAAAACATAGCAAATCAAATTAATTTGTTGTGCAAAAACTGGGGCACAGCCCATACAGATGAAAGAAATTTTACCAAAGATAACACAAAAAATAATTGAAAGATAATATACCAGGGAACAATGGAAATGAAACCCAAGTAATTTTTTTGGTTTCTTTACTATTTTTTCAGTCTTTTTATTTAACTTAGAATGAGGAGTGTGTTTCTGTTTTTAAATTTGTTTTTGAAGCAACTTATTCTAATACCGCTGGCTCTCTAGAGCCTTTACCGACAACAAGTGTCATACCATATCATAATGTCTTGCGTGACAGCGGTCCTAAGCTACATTTATAGGTTAACTTGGTTAGGGCCGTACCCTGAAGGAGAGGGGTTACAAAAAACTTTCGAAAACGCATCAAAAATTTGTTTATATGCATTTTTGTTACGTCTTTACGAGTCGGAAAGAAGTTTAGGGGATTCAAACCCTCTAACCCCTGGATACGCCCCTGAACTTGGTACTTTTTAGGCTAAAAAAGCTTACCTTATTATTGGGCAGTGTGTCGGTGCGGAAGTATCCCGTCCTATCTAAGGGAGTAACTAATCGAAGGGTTAAAACATCTCCAGAGCTCTTGATTCTGTTCACAACATCCTCATGTGACGACCATCGTGTGTCTACGTCACCAATACCGATAATGACATCACCTTCACAAACTCCACCCAACTAAATAAAAACAGAATTAGGGTTGAATATTTCAAATACAAAAGAAAAGATGAGATTCATATCATTTAGAAAACATTTCTAATACAGCAATGCAGCCTTTCTAATAAACATCCTTATGTGTTAATCATCAAGTGTGTACATAAACAATATCGATAATGACGTCATTTTCACAGACTCCACCCAACTAAATAAAAACAAACATAATTATGGTTGAATACTTTTAATATAAAAGAAAAGAAAAGATTCATATCATTTAAAAAACCTTTCCAATTCGAGAATGCATGAAGATTTTATAAGCATCCTTATGTGATGACCATCATGTGTCTACATCACCAATACCAATGATGACGTCACCTCACTGACTCCACCCAACTAAATAAAAACAAATGGCGTTATGGTTGAATTCCCTCACTACAAAATAAGAAAAAAACTCATATATGTGTTTATAAATCTTTCTAATTAGGATATCTACAGAAATAATATGAAATAAAAGATTTTGGTAACTGAAATAGTTAAATAGTAAATAATTAACAATAAATTATTAATTAATGATTTAGTTTAGCAAAATAAACACGACTATGGTTCAAAGATATCTTTATAAGTAAAATTTCTAACTTATTTAATTATAGTTGATTCAACAAAACTTTCAATCAAGACGCTAAAATAAACGCAACTATAATCTGAAAAAAATTATATGTAAAGTATATAAACCAAAAATAAACATTATATAATATAACTTAGTGCAACATAAATTATACTGAATTTAAAAGAAATAACTACACTAAAACAGATTTTTAAAAAATCATTATCCAAACACAACTAATACATGAAAAATTTTTCCATGTAAAACATGTAAATTAAATAAAAATATTATATAATGTGACTTAGTATAATGTAAATTATGCTAAATTTAAATTATATAGCTATACTAGAACAGATAAAAAACATAATTCAAATACAACAATAATCTAGAAAAATATCTAGATGCATAATGTGTAAACTCAACATAAATATTACGTAATATAACTTAGTGTAACATAAATTATACTAGATTCAAATGATATAACTATGTTAAAACAAAAAAAAACATAATCCAAATACAACTATAATCTAAAAAATATTTAGGTGTAAAATATGTAAACTAAATATCAATATGTAATGTAACTTAGTGTAACATAAATCATACTAAATTTAAGCGATATAGCTATACTAAAATAAATTAAAAAATAATCATGATGCTAAATATAGATATAACTACTACTCACATCGGCTAGTGATCCCCCATCGACCCCAGCAATAACTACAGGTCCTTCTCCCTTAACACTAAAACCAAAGCCTTGATCCGACAGCTTGTTCAGTTTGCAAAGTTTTGGCTTTGACCATCGATGCCTGGCAGAGAAAAGGGAAACTGGTCCCAGTCGCCGAAACAGGTCAGACACTGGGTATTGAGCAAAGTCAGGTGGCGCCAGGGTTAGTTGAAATTTTGTGGCAGCTGAAAGAAATATTCATTTAAAAAAGTATTTGATTTCAGTAGCAACTGTATAGCAGTCTAAAGTTTATTGTGTCTGGTTTTTCATCGTTACAAGCTCTGTTTCCTAAGGTGCATAGAGGTTCAATCTTCGTGCACCGAAGCTCTAATGAGGGAGCAACATAAGTTTCCTAGGAAGGGGGCGGGGGACGAAACAAGTACCGTTTTGAAGGCATAATGTTTCTATTCTTCTGACAGTTGAATCTTTCTAAATAACCTTAAGGAAGGGACTCCTCCCTATTATACTATATATATATATATATATATATATATATATATATATATATATATATATATATATATATATATATATATATATATATATATATATATATATATATATATATATATATATAATATATATATATATATATATATATATATATATATATATATATATATATATATATATATATATATATATATATATATAATATATATATATATATATATATATATATATATATATATATATACATATATATATATATATATATATATATATATATAGACTCAAGAACTGGATGCTTTGCAGCAGCTTTTAGGAATTGCCTAGATATTTATGTCAGGACAGACCCAAGCAAGTTTAACTAGAAACGCATCTGAAAATAATTTTTTGGGTTCAGATCCAGAAGGCTACCTTTATTTCATACAGTTTTCTTCTCCGTTTATTACTGCTACAAAGCTAGCAGAGGTGGATCCAGGGGCTGTTTTAGGGGCACCTGTCAACCTCAGAAGGTCAGAAGTGCAACCCAAAAATTAATTCTGTATCTGCCTCTGTAAAGTCAGAAACATTGTTTATCCAATCCCAATTCTTGGTATAAACCTTTCCGGCCAAAAACAATTTTGTTTCAAACTTTAGGAAAGGAAGGGGATGCGTTGTTAAAATTTTCACTCTTGGGTTAATAACTGAGGAGTGCCTAAGTCCTTTGACCCCCTTAATCCTCAGTTTTAAAGATCATGAATAAGCGTTTAATTCAGCTGGTAGAAGAACTTTACTGAACGTCCTATCATTATATGGTATTAAATAAAAAAAACAAGTTTTTTTTACTGAAAGTAAGGAACGACGTTAAAACTTAAAACGAACAGAAATTATTCCGTATCTGAAAGGGACTGTCCCCTCTTCAACGCCTCGCTCTTTACGCTAAGGTTTTTTATTGTTTAAAAAAATAGAGTTGTGAAAAAGTCAAACTTTAGCGTAAAGAGCGAGGCGTTGAGGAGGGGACAGCCCCTTTCAGATACGGAATAATTTCTGTTCGTTTTAAGTTTTAACGTCGTTCCTTACTTTCAGTTAAAAAAACTTGTTTTTTTTTTAATTTAATTTTTGAACGTTTTTGAATTAATGCAGGTTTTGATATTGGCTCACCGTACATGAATAATTACAACAAAATTTTAATATTAATTTTACTTTTATTTGGTTAAATGGCTTTCTCGAAACTTATTTAATTTTATTTACGAACGTTTTTATTAGTAATAAATATACGTAACTTACGAATTAACTTACGTATCGAACTTCTATATTCACAGATTTTTAATACGTATATTAAGGGGTTCGCCCCCTAATCAATAACTTGCTCTTTAAGCTAAAGTTCAAATTTTGTTCCAATTCTTTAAAATGACCCCATAATCACATCAACCGTTAATTAGAATGAATAGCTCTTATGAAAGTACTAAAAAATCTTTGGCTTAAAGAGCGTGGTATTGACTAAGGGGTGAACCCAATCATATACGTAATATTTTCTGTTCGTTTTAAGTTTTGATGTTGCTCATTACTTTCAGTTGATAAACGTTTTTTTTATTTAATTTCTAATCTTTTTCTTTAATAATGATGGGAAATCCGCCGCCTCCTTCATAGTAATGTCCCTTCCCCCATGAAAACTTCCTTCGTGGAAAGATCCTCCCATATAAGCCCTGACCCCCCCCCCCCCCCCCCGCCTACCAAAAAAATCCCCCCCTGAAAACGTCAGTATACTTCCCAATAACCAAAAATATATGTTAACATTGGGTAAAGTTCATAACTTTCAGCCCTCCCCCCGGGGACTTCGGGGATTAAGTCATCCTATAAGACATAATTATCATATTTTCGAACATGTTGAACAAAATGGCTATTTCAAAATTTTGATCGGGTGACTTTGGGAAAAAAATGAGCGTGGGAGGGGGCCTAGTTGCCATCCATTTTTTGTGGTCACTTAAAAAGGGCACTAGAACTTTTAATTTCCATTCCAATGAGCCCTCCCACGATATTCTAGGACCACTTGGTCGATACGATCACCCCTGAAAAAAAAAAAAAAAAAAAAAAAAAAAAAAAAAAAAAAAAAAAAAAAAACACGCATCCGTGATCTTTCTTCTGGCAAAAAATGCAAAATTCCACATTTTTGTAGATAGGAGCTTGAAACCTCTACAGTAGGGTTCTCTGATACGCTGAATATGATGGTGTGATTTTCATTAAAGTTCTATAACTTTTAGGGGGTCTTTCCCCCTTTTTCCGAAAATCCTCCAAATTTTCTCAGGCGCATAACTTTTGATGGGTAGGACTAAACTTGATGCAACTTATATATTTGAAATCAGCATTAAAATCTGATTCTTTTGATGTATCTATTGGTATCAAAATTCCTTTTTTTAGAGTTTCGGTTACCATTGAGCCGGGTCGCTCCTTACTTACAGTTCGTTACCACGAACTGTTTGATACATAAATACATTACAGTGATTAGTGCTATGTACAACAATAACATTGCTGCGGTTAATGTAGGAAATGAGGTTATCAGCTGGAATCATTTTAATGGGATTTGTCCTAAGAAACATGGCATAGGGTATGGGAGAGCATGGAATCAAATCAAATAGAAGGAAGAAAACTCCGCAAACCAGGATTAGAATATTGGAAGATACAACGATGACAGCGATCAAGTATGGTTCTGAAACGTGGGCACTCCAAATGACGGGGTAGGATTTGTTAGAAGCTTTCCAGATAAATTGTATACAGATTCTTTTGATTGTCAATGACCAGTACAAAAAAATTATAGTTCAATCCTGCTTTCTAGGGCAATAATGAGAGAAAGGTTGAGATGGCTAAAACACGTTCGGCAAATGAAGGATGACAGATTGCCAAATATAGTCTTTTAGCCGACCATTTAGCGCTACAGGAAGAGCGGGTCACCCCCGAACGGGGTGGGAGAAGATCGTAAGAAAGAATTTAATAGAAGTTGGAACTTTTTGGGAGGATCTAAAGAAGAATACTTTGAAAAGATTGGGATAGAAGGAAAGCATGCGAAATTGTGTTGGCCTCAGACGGCTTGGTGCTGCAGTGAGCTGTTAGTAGTAGTAGTAGTATATGTGTACGACAATAGCGACTGTTCCATAAAAAAGAACGTAAAAAGGGATTTTGTTTATTTTGTTAATATCTTTATTTATTATGTTAACGTCTACTTTTATTTTGTTAACATCTTTCTTTCAGAAGAGCTGTAATTCCCAAGTGTTACCTTTCTGAGTAATTTCAAACTGATGGAGCTTAAAAATACCTTCTTGCTAAAAATTATGATTTGGATTTTAAACAAATTATAAACACGTGTCTTAAATTCGAACAAGAAGATTTGAAAATTGAATGACTTCTTTATTATAATATTCGCCTACCATTGCAGTGATAGGATCTTGGCCTCATTTTTGTAAATATAGTAAGGGGACTAAAAAACTGGAGATATTTTATGCTGTATTAATTTTAACTAAACAGAGCAACTGAGTATTATGAATTTTTCGAGGTTGGCAAAGCTAAAAAAAAAAATATGTAAAAATAGCTGAAAAATACATGGAAAATATAAAAAAATTGTGTGATCCAAGCAAGGTCGTATCCAGGGGGGTTAGGGTGTTCGACCTCCCCCCCCCCCGAAATGTGTTTTTGACTCGTAAAAACGTAACAAGAATGAATATAAACAAATTTTGACGTGTCTTTTCGATTTTTTTGTACCCCCCCCCCCCCCCAAGAAAAAAACTGGATACAACTCTGGATTCAAGATCTGATAACAAAATAGGGCTTGATCAATTACAAAATGCCAAAAATATGCAAAAAATATGTGAACTTTATAATTTATTATGGGGTCCATAGTTTAGTCACAAAATATGGCCTGAATTCTGGCCTAACTCACTTGCTGTGCTGAAGAAGTAATATAACTTTGGTCTTAGATACTTAGGCCTGAACTTCATAAACGCCATCTCTCTTTCTTCATAAGCCAAGGATTTAAATTACAGCCCATTTACATTTCCTCTGCCACAAACATAAAGCATGAGGGAGATGAGGATATTATTAGCAAAACTATTTAATTTATAGTATTATTGACGCCGTCATAAATTTGGCTACAAGAAATTTAAAAAGAGCAAATAAATTTTAAATTCAGATTATAACCCTTACGCATAATAGATGGTGGGTCTAGATCAATATCTAAAGGTTCTGCTACTTCTTGGGCATCCGCTAAAGTGTCCATAGCTTCAAGGTAAACATTTCGAAGAATCAAAGCAAGTTGTTCTCGCCTTCTCAGCTCGCGCCACATCCTCTGCAATCTTTGAATTTCCTCGTGTGTTTCTGAGGCTTTCCGCAAATGTGCTAGTGCTGTAAAAAGAATCTTGGTTTTAGTTTTGAAACGTTTTGATTAATATCCCTTCAAGACCTTACCCAGGAAGGGGTGTTTCTCAGTCCTAGCTCAATCCCCCCATCCCAACAAAACAAACAAATATAAAAATACGAATCGTTTTGCAGTTAAAGGGCTAAAAATAGCTCCAAATCTTCATTGACTTTCAAGGAAAACGATATAGGCCTAGTACTTTAAAAATGAAGCATTATTGTTGATTTTTTTGTGGTGCCACAGTTCGTGCCACATCCTCTGCAATCTTTGAATTTCCTCGTGTGTTTCTGAGGCTTTCCGCAAATATGCTAGTGTTGTAAAGAGAATATTGGTATTAGTTTTAAAACATTTTTATTAATATTCCTTCAAGACTTTACCCAGTAAGGGTGTTTCTGAGTCCAAGCTCAACCCCCCCCCCTCCCAAAGAAAAAAAAAACAAATATGAAATACGAATCGTTTTGCCGATAAACGGCTGAAAATACCACCAAATCTTCATTGACTTTCAAGGAAAACGATACAGTGCTTTAAAAATGAAGGATTATTGTTGATTTTTGTGGCGCCACAGCTCGTGCCACATCCTCTGCAATCTTTGACTTTCTTTGCGTGTTTCAGAGGCTTTTCATGACTAAATGTTTTAAAATGTCGTTGAGACCAGAACAGTACGACAGACACGCCGAAATACAGTACGGTCAGATTACCTATAGATAGTGAGTAATTGAAGAATAGCTTTGTTAGCCGCTGCACCTCCATTTGGAATGGTCCCCCTAAGGAGGTTATCCATGAAAACCAGTGGTGGTTCTGGCCTCTATTACCCTGGGGCAATATCTTGATTAGCCCCCCCCCCCATGTCTCCAAAAAATTTCAGGCCATATTTTAACAAAATTTTCTGTTTATTTAAATCTGACTTTAGCCTCGGCAAAATTATTAATTGTCTCAACCCAATTGATTGCTTCTAATTCTTCGCGTTCTATGCTTATATAGTGTGAAATCATTCGGCCATAGTCCATCCCATATATACCGGTGCATAGTCGATCTGAAGTATGTTAATGTCTATTTAAGTTTACTAAACAACCGCTCATTACTGGCTGCCAACACTACAATCGTTAATAATATTTGACAGGTGACTTTTACATTTGCGAAGACCCCTTCATCTCCGTATCGCACAATTAATTCTAACAACAATAACTCAATTAAATTCAGTTTAAACACTTTTATTTTCAAGGAATGGTGATGAAGATATGGGGAAAATGAAAGTTCTGGATTAAATTTGCTTACGCTTGCTGCCAACTGTGACCTCTACCTTGTTTTTATTAAAAATATGTTTATAAAAATTACAGAATGGTTATAACCGTTGAAATTTTGCACCCCTAAAAATTCTGCGCCTGGGGAAAGTAACACCCTTTGCCTCCTCTAAAACCGCCTCTGGTGAAACCCATCTGTTGGGGGAATGTCGCAATAGACTTGCTAACCTGAAAATCCCCATATGTTAGTACAGACGGGTAGAAAATACCTTTTAGGTATTTACATTAAAAAAATACCCCCCCCCCCCTGCATTTTCGTGAGTTGGAACTACAGTCTCTTTTTAAACTAACTACAACACCAAACAAAATCTTCCTTCATTCTTATTAGCACAACTTCACTAGTTTTTCTTTCATAGGTGCTTTTAATTAAATTCAAGGTCCACTAGTTTTTGGCTTAATGCTAGAAAAATTTCAAATTCTTCTATCATATTTTCCCGACCTAATCCGCAGTTTTCTTTCTCTTAAAAAATGGAGATTTACAGCCTCCGCCATCTTTTCTTGCTATTGTATAATAGCAAGCTATTGCTATTGTATAATAAAGTTGAGAACATAGATGGTTCTACGCTCCAACCCGAAAATAAGATTTACCCACAACTGAAGACGTAGATCACAAGTCAACTTGGACATAGGGCTGCCTTTCATACGACCCCTGTTAACTTTTGTTGTGGTTTTAGTAGCTGAGGAAGGAGATGGGCTCTAGGGTTTTTGAAGGTGCTGGCTGCGAATTCGTAACATTTTTGTTTTATTTATTGGATGACTAACTTCACCGGAGTTTATGGGACCGTCAGTAATAGAAAATTTCTGTAATGGGTTTCTGGGTAGTTTTACCATAGTGGGTTTTTCTATGTGAGTCTTCACGAATGTCTTTAGTTCTGCTCTTGTGGTGTCTGTTCTTGTCTGTTACAAAGGTTGCACCCCTAGTGAGTCACTATTTCTAGTGATTTTTTATACTGATCAAAGAAAACAAATAACTAAATCAGCACACAAATCACTAGATTGTTGAAGAAAATCACTAAATCAAACAAAAAAACTGGATCTAGTGATTTTTTCACCTGGTGGCAACCCTGTCTGTTACTCGTTTTAACTCTACATATTGTAGAATATTTAAGCAATTATCAGACGATAAACTCATAGTTGACATTGAAAGTGACTCATCTGACTCCTCTATGAGAACCATAACTCTGAGTGATTTGGCTCTGCTCACTAAAGTAAGGACTAAACCCTCAAAAATCATAGTTTCCAACCCTGTAAAAATGAATTTTATTATTTCTTCCCTAGTATCCCACATTTTTCTAATAATTCACATATTTAATGTTTTTCCAATGTCCCCCAATAAAATTCTTGCTTACGTGCCTGTCACAAACGGTCATCTATGAATACAGATTAGTCTTTCGAATAACGCACCCCAATCCATAAAAAAGATTTAATCATCGGAAGTGGCATTCTTGTAATCAAACAAAACTCATCCTTCACTAGAAAGGTACTTAAAATACCCCCCTATCTCCAATGATAAGGGAAAGGGATAAACAATAATTGGATTGCATGGGTTCATATTTATTTTGCGTTTATCCCTAAGCGAAATGCTAGCCAGTCCCTTTGGATTTGAGCGTAATCCACTCTGGTTTGAGCTCATTTGCAACGGACATATCTATGAAAACAAAAATTTAATCTTTTATACTTAACATTTTATTTTTATAATAAAAAACCTTTATGTTGACACGGCCGTAGCTAGGATTTTCGTTCATAGGGGGCATTTTTTCAGGAGGGGCGGGGGTGGGGGGGGAGGGTTACAAAAATAAAAAATTTAATGCATCAAAATTTGTTGATATATATTTTTGTTATGGTTCAAAACTCAGACAAAAATTTCGAGGGGGGTCAATCCCCCCTCATATACCCTTGAATATTGGATTCCGTTTTAATACAAATTGTCATTTGTATTTTTTTTAGAGAGTTTTCCTCATACATGAATACAGGGAAGGAACGTTGGCCCTCTAAATTAGCAAAATCGTCTCCACAGAAAAAAAAAAATTATCTAGTCTCACCTCACTCTCCAAGAATCAGACCTGTATACGCTTATAATTTCGTTGACGCTTATCTAAACATTATTTTGAACAAGACGTAATGAACACTGTAGTGATTAGCAGAAGTCCAGGACTTCATTCTGGTTATAGCTGGGCTTCATTTGGTGTTTCGCCAAAAAAAAAAAAAAAAAAACTTACCAGACGCAAAGATTACAGGGGCTATGGCTTTTCTCGGGCATATCTTAGGTGGGAATCAGCCTCCCTTCTAATAAGGCTTAGGGTTCTGGTCTCAAATTCTACGAAATAAAAATTTCCGCCAGCTCGAACCCCCCTGGAAAAACCTGGTCCCAAGCCTATGGGCCAACCCTTAGGGAAGGACAAATCTCTAGGTTTTTCCTGTGTTGATAGGTTAAATTAAAAGAAAATGCCGTTTCAGGCTGCAATTTTCCCAATTTTTTGCGGGAAGGATAGAATGAGGGAGGTCAAACGAACCAGCGCCAGAAGTTGTGCCACACTATACCTACCCTTTGATTGCTAGTAGTGTTGTAACTGGTAAAATTGGTCACGGTAAAATTGGGTGTATCTCGGGCATATCTTGGGTGGGAATCAGCCTCCCTTCTAATAAGGCTTAGGGTTCTGGTCTCAAATTCTGCGAAATAAAAATTTCCGCCAGCTCGAACCCCCCTGGAAAAACCTGGTCCCAAGCCTATGGGCCAACCCTTAGGGAAGGACAAATCTCTAGGTTTTTCCTGTGTTGATAGGTTAAATTAAAAGAAAATGCCGTTTCAGGCTGCAATTTCCCAATTTTTTGCGGGAAGGATAGAATGAGGGAGGTCAAACGAACCAGCGCCAGAAGTTGTGCCACACTATACCTACCCTTTGATTGCTAGTAGTGTTGTAACTGGTAAAATTGGTCACGGTAAAATTGGGTGTATCTCGGGCATATCTTGGGTGGGAATCAGCCTCCCCTCTAATAAGGCTTAGGGTTCTGGTCTCAAATTCTGCGAAATAAAAATTTCCGCCAGCTCGAACCCCCCTGGAAAAACCTGGTCCCAAGCCTATGGGCCAACCCTTAGGGAAGGACAAATCTCTAGGTTTTTCCTGTGTTGATAGGTTAAATTAAAAGAAAATGCCGTTTCAGGCTGCAGTTTTCCCAATTTTTTGCGGGAAGGATAGAATGAGGGAGGTCAAACGAACCAGCACCAGAAGTTGTGCCACACTATACCTACCCTTTGATTGCTAGTAGTGTTGTAACTGGTAAAATTGGTCACGGTAAAATCGGGTGTTTTACGGATTTTATCGTAATTTTACGAACCCAGTAAAATTCATATTTTACCTATTTTACGTAATTTACTTATTTTACATAATTTACGTATTTTACCTATTTTACCGATATTTTACATATTTATTGACATATTTTACGACGCCTTGCAATTTTCAGAGCACAATAGCGGAGGTCGTCTGTCTGATTTAGGTCTCTTGTTATCAGAACAATAAAGTGTATTATAGTACAGGTAATTAAATAAGACGAAAAGTAGTTATTTATATATTCATTAACTGCAATGTATGTAGTTGAAATTGGAATTGAAGTTGAAATTGCAGTTGAAATGCAGTCAAAGTTGAAATTTACAGTATCGCTTAGCAAGAAATAAGACAAAAGATGAATAATTTTTATTGAATAATCACAAGGTATGCAGCTGGAAGTGGAAATGAAGTTGAAATTGCGGTTGGAATACAGTTAAAGATGAAATTTATGATGTCATTTGGAAAGAAATAAGGCAATAGGTGATAACTTTACATTAATTAACTAAAATGTATGTAAAATGTAAAATGATTTTGAAAAAAAGTTTTCTGTTGCATCCCTAATTTTAAAACTAAAACATACACTCCTTCCCCCCCCCAAAGCACCACTGGAGGCTTGGTAGCTATTTACCTGCTGCCACCAAGGCCATATCCAAGTGGAGGGCTAGAGATTTTGACCCCCCCCCCAAATGCTTGTCCTGCTCGAAAAACGTAACAAAAATGCATATAAACAAATTTTTGATGCGTTTTTAAAGTTTTTCTTGCAAATACCCCCCCCCCCCTCGAAAAATAAACCTACGTCGAACGAAAATCCTGGATACGGCCCTGGCTGCCGCATTCCATTTTTTTATTTTATATGGTATCTAATCAGGCAAAAATATATTATTTCCACCAGCGAGATGTGCATTTAAACCAGTCCGTCTCTGTTACGACAGCCATAACGATTAAAGAGAAAGAACAGCGTTGTGACCTTCCAACCGACCAGATACACCTGCCAAAGGACGATTATCCACTTTTAAATTCACCAAAGCCGTACTTCCACATTCCATCTATTCTGTATTTACGACAAGAGTAAAAAACCGGACCTTCACTGTGACTAAAGAATTTATTTTAGAGACTATTTGATATCTCGTATATTACCAGAATTAAAAGCTACGGTACATTTTTGCTCGTTGAAATGGAAGGATTGGCATTTGTGACGCTCTCAAACTGCAACCAGCTTTTGTAGATTATTTTAAATGAGAATTGATGCTTTAAGCGAGAAGACATTTTCAACTTTGTTTTCAACTTTTGTGACTAAGTTAAGAAAAATGAAACGACAAAAATTTCCCCAATTTTGTGGTTTAGTCACAGTGAAACAGAGAATTTGCTTGTAAAAAATATCTTGGCTCAGAGACTTTTAACTGGCTTAATATTTCTCACAGCATGACCAATATGTTTTTAAAAGGGCAGAGTTATTTGTCTTTAAGCAACTTGTATTTTCTTGTCTGTCTAGTGTCTTGATTTTGCTACTCAGTATTAGTTAATTCAATTTGGAAAAGGCGAGGCTATTTTTTGCTCAAGAAACAAGAATTAATGTGATTGGCTTCCGAAAATACGTTACAAAAATAAACCAATGGAATTAAAGAGCACTTTTTAACGCAGAAGTAGTCTTAAATAAGTAATGCCAGAAGAATAAATTCCAAAATTATAATAAATAGTTTATAAAAATGAACATTCCTTAACAGGCACGTTCAGTATTTATGGGTAAAATTCCCTAATAGAACATCAAGTTCTGAAGCTAGAAAAGGTGTAAATCTGTTATTTAGATAAAGGACTGAAAAGAAATATGTAAAAAAAATTGAACTTAGTAAAAAGTGAAAAATTGTGATTGTTCTGCCGAGCTACGCTCTGTGATGCAGATACTGTCACGGTGCCAAAACACGACTGAACTTCAAAAATCCCCGGATGAAGTGTATTCTAGATATGGTTGTCCCTACAGTGAAAATTCAGTGACATTTCCTAAATTTAGTGTCGTTAATTATCGTGACTTTATTAATGCAGTTGCAGACATCATTCTGAGCACAACAATCCTACCTTTAGATTGCATCAACCGAAGAAGCTTGCCATAGAAGCTAAAGAGCTTTATGGAGATAATACATAGAAATGTTCTTCTTCTTCTTGTTTGATTCGCTCTTCTTCTCTGTCCGCTTTTTCTTTGCTCCTCCTTTCTCTTTTCTTTTTTTGTCCTTCTTGTTGTGCAAAGAACTAAAATCTTATTCTTCTTGTTTGGTTTGCAGCTCTTATTCGCTTCATTTTGTGTCCTCTTTTTCATTGTTCCTCTCTTTTTCTTTCTTTTTTTGTCCTTCTTTGTGCAGTGAACTATAACCTTATACTTCTCCTTTGGTTTGCTCCCCTTCGTTGCTTCTTCTTTGTTCTCTTCTTTGTCCTAATCCTTTTCCTTTCTTTTTTGTCCTTCTTGTTGTGCAAGAACCAAAACCTTCTTCTTCTTCTTCTTCCTATTATTCTGTTTGATTTGCTTCTCTTTTTTGCTGCCGTCCTTTTCTTTGTCCTCTTCTTCATAGCTCATTTTTATCCTTTTTTTCCTTCTTGTTGTGTAAGAACTAAAATCTTCTTCTTCGATTTATCTCTCTTCTTTACTTCTTCTGTTTTCTGTTCAGTTTAGTATAGATGTGGTGGCAGTGAAACGGGTGTTTATGCGGTAAGACAATATCTCCCTTGTACGGGACAAAAATCTTCTTTTTATTAACGCAAGGGTAGTTTATGACACCGTGCCTTTACCTTGGGTATTCCAGTGTCAGATGTATTTGTCAATTGAAACGAAAATATATAGAAATAGATAATATTTTTCAACAAGACAGTGGCAATCAATCAATAAAAACTTATTTGTACAAAAATATCAAAGTTCGAACAATAAAAACCTTTATATACAAAAGTCTTTATCAGCAGAAAAAAAATTAATTTGAAAATAAATCTTGTTTATAAACGAGTTCCTTTTCGTTTTTATTCTGTTTATATAATACTATATGCTTGTTTTTATTGCTAGGTATTTTTTTTTCCTTTGCTTTTCTTTTTCCTATATCTCCCTGTGGTAAAAGCTCCCGAGTGTGAAGCCAAAATATTCGGAATTTGATTACTATTTTTTTACAATTAAGCTTTTATTTGTTTATTAAGTTTTTGTGGTAAAAAACACAAACACGCACACAGCTGGAGAACATATCTGGTAATAAGACAGCTGGCCTCATGCTGTAGTGAAACCATCTCTGTGGATCAAATTAAAGGTCAGAATTTTCAGCAACAATATACAGATTTTGGTTAGTAGCATTTGGTGTAAGCATTGCATATATTAAATACGTAACCTAACCTAACCTAGGTACCTTTTTCTCCCCCTAAACCCCAAAAAACAACAGTTTATATATTGTAAATTCACTGAGAAACCAAGCTCTTCGATCAATTTAGATAACAATTACCCGCTTTACGAGTCTCCATCACTGCATTCATTCGACTGTCTATAGCCGAAGTGCCCATATAATGGGAAAGTACCCATTTATGTATAGCGGTCTCTTGAGACTAGATTGTTTGACGGGTTTTTCATGACTGGTTTCCTTGTACAATAAATTAAAGTGTCCGTATTACGCACCAGTACCAAAACTTTTTTTCAATCTAGAGGTATTCCTTTCTTTATGACATCAGTACAGGTTCTATAAAGGCTGTGGTTTTTAAAACGAGAAGAGTTCTCAGAAGAATGAAAAGAAGAGTAAATTCTTCAGATAAAAACTGATGATTGAGAGGTAATAACTGATGTGACATTTTCCGGTTCGGTTTTTCTTAGAAAAATGCAATTGGAAAACGCCGAAGATATTCATTCTTGTTCTGTCTGGGTTTTTCAGTTTTAGAGGTTACTCATCTGGATTAATCTCCAATCGCTGTTAGGTGTTCCTCCCTCCGAAAAAATCCCCCATAGAAAACTCTCACCAGATAATTCTCCCCGCAGAAAATTCTTCCTGGGATATCACCCCGGGAAAATTACCCCCACGGAGAATCCTCCCACGCTGATAGTTCCTCCCGGATAATTCCCCCTCCCCTTCTGAGAATTCCCCCACATGCAATATTGAGCATCCAAAGAGAAAGTATAAAATAGGGAATTCGAAATGTATCAGTTATCCTTAGGGGTAACGAAGTGACCAGATATCAGATTTTATAATGAAATTTAACAAGGCTTTTTCAGTAGAAAAACTGGAAAAAATGAATGGAATCAAACAGTTCATCACGTTTTCTGAGCGAAAATACGAAAATGGACAGAACTCCTTACAGTGGCGGATCCAGGGGAGGAGCGAGGCGGGCACACGCCCCCTAAAATAGTCTAAAGTGGTGTAATTTATTTAATTAACTCAAGATTGCGTTAATTAAACTTACTCCTAGCGCAAGTTTGTCGGATCAACCTATTTTGCGCCCCCCCCCCCCAAAAAAAAAAAAATCCTGGATCCGCCACTGACTCCTTATTCCAAATAAGCAAGCAATAGTTTATGCAAACAAATATTGAAAACCAAAGAAAAGAACACCGAGAAAGGGTTTTTTTATAAGGCCACCAAAATACTGGAAGAAACAAGTCAAATATTTCTTGAGGACAACGGCTCCCCTTCTTCGGCTCCATAGAAGAAAATCTCTACAAAATATGTGCACAATTCCTGGGGGAAAACGCAAAAAAGACCATAACTCCTTATTCTATCTTTGAACAATGGACAAATTGCGAAACTTGCAGCCCTTTCCCTGGGGGTTCTGGAAGGGGGCTAGTTGCCTCGATTCTGTTTTGTTACTTAAGAGGTCACTTAAACTTTTAATTTTTCTTGGAATGACTCCTCTCCCAATCTTCTAGGACCCCTGGTTCGATACAATCACCCCTAAAAAAAAAAACACATCCATGATCTTGGCAAAAAATACACAATTCCAAATGTTTGTAGATGAGAGCTTGAAACTTCTGCAGTAGGGTTCTCTGACTGTTTTGTAGTTAGGGAGGGGCGTAGATGCCTCAAAGGGTGCATTTTAGTGCCAAAACATCCTAACTCTCAATGAGCCTTCATATAAATGCAGAATTAATTCTAAGGAAGGGGGTGGAGGTAGAAATTCATTTATAATGCCTATTGATTTCCGGGAATATTTTTGGTTTGCGATGTTTTTATGATAGTAAAAAGTAATATTAAACCTCAAAATGAGCACAATTCATCCCTAATAATTTATTGGGGATGAGGCTGCCCCTCCTCATCCTCAACCTCCCCCTTGTGGTCGTAGAAACTTCGGAGGATGCTCATTCGATGTGAAATTGAGAGCTCTAGTCCTTTTTTTTAAGTCAAAAGTGATTGTACACCAACCAGCCCCTGTCCTAGAACTGTTTTTGGTCTCTTGTTACCCTTAGGACATCTGATTGACATTTTGAGATACCTCCTTTTTACTTTCTCTGTGGCTGCTCAATTTTGTGTTTGGGGGAATTTTCCAAGGTGGGGGAATTATTCGGAGGGAGGACTTTCTGGTGAAGGATGTTCCACAGAAAGGAGTTTTCCGGGGGGATAATTTTATCCGGGGGATATCTAGGGGGAATTTTCGTGGGGTAAATTTTCCAGGAGGACTTTCCGGGATAGAAGTTTCCGGAGGGAAACGCCGGTTTCACTCTTGTTCTCTGTTCTGCAAGGATCTAAGGCCGGGATGATCTGCCATGACAAAACAATGACCCGGAAACGGGTCTATGGCCAGTAGGAACAAAAGCGAAAAAAAGAGAAAACAGGTCATACACCAGTTCTTATTGTCAAGATTTTCTTCGTTGTTCAAGGCAATGATGTACCTTAAAAAATCGCCCAATCTTCTCCATTATAAAATTTTTAGTTTGTGTGGCCAAGCTATTTAGAATTATTGGACACGTGTTACAATAGCTTATAGAGCTTGGATAAGAGATCCAAATAAAAGACAGAAAACAAAAGCTGACACCTATTTTCCAGTAATATTAGAAGACCCTATTTTCCCCCTATTTCCTATTTTCCCATAAATCTTAGAAAATTATTTAAATTATCCCGTTAAAATTCAATGGAACTTTTATAGCTAGAAAAAATGACCTTTGTTTTTTGATTAAATGGCTACCTGCTAGGAAAACATTAAAAATCAAGGAAATATCATTTGATCGATTTGACAGCCTTGGGAGTTCCCCAAGGTGCTACCCACCTCAATTCAGTACCTTGACAAAGCAGGGGACATATTATTTATGCCGTAGGTACATTGAATAGACAGGACTTTACTCAAAAATTAGTAAAAATAAAATTTTTTGTTATTTAAACTAAACTCTAGCAAGTTCTTCGGTTCAAGATCCAATGTCAATTTTAACCAAAATTTTAAGGAAATGTCATTTGAGTTATTTTGTAGATTTGGCAGTTCCCTGTGGTGCTGGCAAAATTTTCTAACGAACTTTTTGTCTTTGAGATGGTCAGCCGACACCCAGGCTAGCAAAATGATTTTTAAAGTATCAAATGGCCTGCATCGAGTCTACAAAACAAACAGCGTAAACATTCAGAAAGAAGACGAATGATTTTGATTTTAATTTACCAATTGTGCCAAGCCTCGTATTAAATAAGCTTTTTTCAACTATAATCGGAAATCTATCCTAAATCCTAGCTCTCACCCCTTAAGGTTGTAGTTGACGTTCTGCCGCACGATGACGTTCCGCGTTCGACGGCAGGTATCTGCCGCAAATCGTTAGCTATGTTGTTTTCAAGGGACACTAAGGAGACAATGTATTCAATCATATTTTGAACCTTCAGATTCTTCTGATATTAAATTAGCAAATAGTTCTTCGCAGCAGCGTTGCCAACGGTATGAAGTAAACTGTACCAGTTTTCTCAGTAACATTGTGCCGTGGGAGGATAATTTGTACAGTCTGAACAATAGGTTAAAATGTGCAATAACAAGAAGAAATTTTTCGATAAATTAAAAGTTGAACAGATACCCGAGCAAGAAAGGAAAACTAAAATATACAGGGAAATTTGCATTGTACCAAAAATTCCCAAATGTACCGTATTGTATCTTTAAAGGTAGAATACTACCGCGATGGCAACGCTTCTTAGACGTCAGAAAGCATTAGATATTGTTATAAATTTGTCCGTTTGACTTATTCAGGACCAAAGAAATAAACTAAATGCATAATTTGCTGTAGGTCAAGTGTTTCGAGAATGAAATTGTCAGAGAAAATTTGCTGGTAATCATTTTGAAAAGCTGTCTCTCCACTGATGGACTACAACAGGGCAGGATATTCAATATAGTGCCATTTACAAAGGTACTTTGACCCCGAAGAGACCTCCCACTTGTAATTAAGTCGAATAAATTACGCATACACTTGGAAAAATTTATACACGGATTTGAATAGCCTGTGGTCGCTTCAGTTCGCTACGCAGGGGTTAGCAACATTTCAAAATCAAAATACACTAACTTAAGAAAAAAACACGTATTAAGTTCTATACAAATTCTGAGAAACAGCCCTGCTGTATTGATTAGGGACGTTAGTGAAATCGCTAGATACCTCATGGAGGTATCTCTATGGTACTCGCTAGGTACCACATGGAGCTGGCTCCAGACCCTTGTGGTGATTAATAAAGTTTTTTGGATTATAAAATAAAACCGTACACTGTTCCACATTGCACCAATTCGGTGGGAGATGAAAATGCCCCATTTAAATTTTACCTCCCCTCCCCTAGATTGAAAAAATTGAAGAAAGAAAATAAATGCGACCACCCAAAACGCAGATAATCCTATTCCTTCTGAATAAATCTTATCTGTGATTTTTCCGTTCATTCTTCTGCATTTTTTTACAACAATCTGCCACCCGAGCCCCGTTTAATCCCTTTTATGACAGGACGGATGCATTTTCCGAATGGTATAATCTTAAAAATTAAAAAATACGTTTATTTTTACTGTGTATATTTAAAAAAAAATGTAATTTTCATCAAGCGAAAAAGACTAAGCGATGTAGCTACCTAACTTCTGATTGGTAAAAGATGGTAATTTTCGTCAAGCAAAAACGATCAAGCGATGTAGATATTTGAATCCTGATTGGGAACAGATGGTAATTTCCGTCAAGCAAAAACGACCAAAGCGATGTTGTTATTTAATTTCTGATTAGCATGTTTGATTGAATTGAAGTTTTCTGACGTTATTCTAGAGAAAAAAGGGAAAAAATCGTTAGAAGGCTTATTTAAAAACATTACTAGCACTGCGTTTTCGCCAGAGCATAAACAAGAAGCTGTTATTTATTTCAGATACAATTTTGTTGGCCAATAAACAATAAATATGCCAATTCTAATCCAGAAGAAGTGTAGCGGATATTCACCTATATGACAATTTTTTTTTTCGAAGGCTGTGAAATCTGCCTGTCAAAACAAATTATCCCGTCAAAGCGAGATTCGACTCCTGTCAGGACCCCGTTTTTTATATTATATTTTTACTAGTGCATAAACATGAAGCTTTTATTTCAGGCATAAAATTGCCGGCCAAAACCAGATATTTTTTTCAATTTCAATCCGAATCAGAAACGAACCAAATATTTGCTTACATGAAGCCTCCTTTGATCGAGTGAGAAGAAATCCACCAATCAAAGCAAGATTCGATTCCTGTCAGGACCCAGTTTTTTTATATTATACTTTTACTAATGCATAAATAAGAAGCTTTTATTTCAGGCATAAAATTGCCGGCCAAAACCAGATATTTTTTTCAATTTCAATCCGAATCAGAAACGAACCATATATTTGCTTACATGAAGCCTCCTTTGATCGAGTGAGAAGAAATCCACCAATCAAAGCAAGATTCGATTACTGTCAGGACCCAGTTTTTTTATATTATACTTTTACTAATGCATAAATAAGAAGCTTTTATTTCAGGCATAAAATTGCCGGCCAAAACCAGATATTTTTTTCAATTTCAATCCGAATCAGAAACGAACCAAATATTTGCTTACATGAAGCCTCTTTTAATCGAGTGAGAAGAAATCCACCAATCAAAGCAAGATTCGATTCTTGTCAGGACCCAGTTTTTTTATATTATACTTTTACTAATGCATAAATAAGAAGCTTTTATTTCAGGCATAAAATTGCCGGCCAAAACCAGATATTTTTTTCAATTTCAATCCGAATCAGAAACGAACCATATATTTGCTTACATGAAGCCTCCTTTGATCGAGTGAGAAGAAATCCACCAATCAAAGCAAGATTCGATTACTGTCAGGACCCAGTTTTTTTATATTATACTTTTACTAATGCATAAATAAGAAGCTTTTATTTCAGGCATAAAATTGCCGGCCAAAACCAGATATTTTTTTCAATTTCAATCCGAATCAGAAACGAACCAAATATTTGCTTACATGAAGCCTCCTTTAATCGAGTGAGAAGAAATCCACCAATCAAAGCAAGATTCGATTCTTGTCAGGACCCAGTTTTTTTATATTATACTTTTACTAATGCATAAATAAGAAGCTTTTATTTCAGGCATAAAATTGCCGGCCAAAACCAGATATTTTTTTCAATTTCAATCCGAATCAGAAACGAACCAAATATTTGCTTACATGAAGCCTCCTTTGATCGAGTGAGAAGAAATCCACCAATCAAAGCGAGATTTGATTCCTGTCAGGACCCAGTTTTTTTATATTATACTTTTACTAATGCATAAATAAGAAGCTTTTATTTCAGGCATAAAATTGCCGGCCAAAACCAGATATTTTTTTCAATTTCAATCCGAATCAGAAACGAACCAAATATTTGCTTACATGAAGCCTCCTTTGATCGAGTGAGAAGAAATCCACCAATCAAAGCAAGATTCGATTCCTGTCAGGACCCAGTTTTTTTATATTATACTTTTACTAATGCATAAATAAGAAGCTTTTATTTCAGGCATAAAATTGCCGGCCAAAACCAGATATTTTTTTCAATTTCAATCCGAATCAGAAACGAACCAAATATTTGCTTACATGAAGCCTCCTTTGATCGAGTGAGAAGAAATCCACCAATCAAAGCGAGATTTGATTCCTGTCAGGACCCAGTTTTTTTATATTATACTTTTACTAATGCATAAATAAGAAGCTTTTATTTCAGGCATAAAATTGCCGGCCAAAACCAGATATTTTTTTTCAATTTCAATCCGAATCAGAAACCAACCAAATATTTGCTTGCATGAAGCCTCCTTTGATCGAGTGAGAAGAAATCCACCAATCAAAGCAAGATTCGATTCCTGTCAGGACCCAGTTTTTTTATATTATACTTTTACTAATGCATAAATAAGAAGCTTTTATTTCAGGCATAAAATTGCCGGCCAAAACCAGATATTTTTTTCAATTTCAATCCGAATCAGAAACGAACCAAATATTTGCTTGCATGAAGCCTCTTTTGATCCAGTGAGAAGAAATCCACCAATCAAAGCAAGATTCGATTCCTGTCAGGACCCAGTTTTTTTATATTATACTTTTACTAATGCATAAATAAGAAGATTTTATTTCAGGCATAAAATTGCCGGCCAAAACCAGATATTTTTTTCAATTTCAATCCGAATTAGAAACAAACCAAATATTTGCTTGCATGAAGCCTTCTTTGATCGAGTGAGAAGAAATCCACCAATCAAAGCAAGATTCGATTCCTGTTAGGACCCAGTTTTTTTATATTATACTTTTACTAATGCATAAATAAGAAGCTTTTACTTCAGGCATAAAATTGCCGGCCAAAACCAGATATTTTTTTCAATTTCAATCCGAATCAGAAACGAACCAAATATTTGCTTGCATGAAGCCTCCTTTGATCGAGTGAGAAGAAATCCACCAATCAAAGCAAGATTCGATTCCTGTCAGGACCCAGTTTTTTTATATTATACTTTTACTAATGCATAAATAAGAAGCTTTTATCTCAGGCATAAAATTGCCGGCCAAAACCAGATATATTTTTCAATTTCAATCCGAATCAGAAACGAACCAAATATTTGCTTACATGAAGCCTCCTTTGATCGAGTGAGAAGAAATCCACCAATCAAAACAAGATTCGATTCCTGTCAGGACCCAGTTTTTTTATATTATACTTTTACTAATGCATAAATAAGAAGCTTTTATTTCAGGCATAAAATTGCCGGCCAAAACCAGATATTTTTTTCAACTTCAATCCGAATCAGAAACGAACCAAATATTTGCTTGCATGAAGCCTCCTTTGATCGAGTGAGAAGAAATCCACCAATCAAAGCAAGATTCGATTCCTGTCAGGACCCAGTTTTTTTATATTATACTTTTACTAATGCATAAATAAGAAGCTTTTATTTCAGGCATAAAATTGCCGGCCAAAACCAGATATTTTTTTCAATTTCAATCCGAATCAGAAACGAACCAAATATTTGCTTACATGAAGCCTCCTTTGATCGAGTGAGAAGAAATCCACCAATCAAAGCGAGATTCGATTCCTGCCAGGACCCAGTTTTTTATATTATACTTTTACTAATGCATAAATAAGAAGCTTTTATTTCAGGCATAAAATTGCCGGCCAAAACCAGATATTTTTTTCAATTTCAATCCGAATCAGAAACGAACCAAATATTTGCTTACATGAAGCCTCCTTTGATCGAGTGAGAAGAAATCCACCAATCAAAGCGAGATTCGATTCCTGTCAGGACCCAGTTTTTTATATTATACTTTTACTAATGCATAAATAAGAAGATTTTATTTCAGGCATAAAATTGCCGGCCAAAACGAGATATTTTTTGCAATTTCAATCCGAATCAGAAACGAACCAAATATTTGCTTACATGAAGGCTCCTTTTATCGAGTTAGAAGAAATCCACAAATCAAAGCGAGTTTTGACTCCAGTCAGGACTCAGTTTTTATACTATATTTTTCGTAATGCACAAACAAGAAGCTTTTATTTCAGGCAAAAAATTGCAGGCCAAAACGAGATATTTTTTGCAATTTCAATCCGAATCAGAAACGAACCAAATATTGGCTTACATGAAGGCTCCTTTTATCGAGCGAGAAGAAATCCACCAATCAAAGCGAGATTCGACTCCTGTCAGGGCCCAGTTTTTTTATATTATACTTTTACTAATGCATAAAAAAGAAGATTTTATTTCAGGCATAAAATTGATGGCAAAACCAGATATTTTTTTCAATTTCAATCCAAATAAGGAACGAATCAAATATTTACTTACATGAAGGCTCCTTTTATCGAGTGAGAAGAAATCCGCCAATCAAAGCGAGATTCGAATCCTGTCAGGACCCAGTTTTTTATATTATATTTTTACTAATGCACAAACAAGAAGATTTTATTTCAGGCATAAAATTGCCGGCCAAAACGAGATATTTTTTGCAATTTCAATCCGAATCAGGAACGAACCAAATATTTGCTTACATGAAGGCTCCTTTTATCGAGTGAGAAGAAATCCACAAATCAAAGCGAGATTCGACTCCAGTCAGGACTCAGTTTTTATACTATATTTTTAGTAATGCACAAACAAGAAGCTTTTATTTCAGGCAAAAAATTGCCGGCCAAAACGAGATATTTTTTGTAATTTCAATCCGAATCAGAAACGAACCAAATATTGGCTTACATGAAGGCTCCTTTTATCGAGCGAGAAGAAATCCACCAATCAAAGCGAGATTCGACTCCTGTCAGGGCCCAGTTTTTTTTATATTATATTTTTACTAATGCATAAACAAGAAGCTTTGATTTCAGACATAAAATTACCGGCCAAAACCAGATATTTTTTCAATTTCAATCCGAATCAGAAACGAACACAATTTTTCTTACATGAAGGCTCCTTTTATCCAGTGAGAAGAAATCCGCCAATCAAAGCAATATTCGAATCCTGTCAGGGTTAGGTTTTTTATATTATATTTTTACTAATGCATAAACAAGAAGCTTTGATTTCAGACATAAAATTACCGGCCAAAACCAGATATTTTTTCAATTTCAATCCGAATCAGAAACGAACACAATATTTGCTTACATGAAGGCTCCTTTGATCAATTGAGAAGAAATCCGCCAATCAAAGCGAGATTCAATTCCTGTCAGGACCCAGAATTTTCTAATATTATATCTTTACCGGAACATATACAAGAAACTTTTGTTTCAAGCCAAACTTTGCCGGCCGAAACAAAATCAGTAATAATAATAATAATCTGTATTTGAAAGCCTTTTAAAGCCATATACAAAAAAGACAAATACTAAGAAAAATTACTCTCCATTTGACATCCTTCCCATCAATACAAGTTTGCAACTCCTGCAAAATATAAACAACTCGTTTATATCTAAATGAGTTTATATTATCGTTAGTATAAAGACTCGTTTTTATTGAGTGGGAAGAAAATTGAAGCGAAAGCCAATCCCTCTTAAGACCGGGATTTACGCTTGAAAACATTTATGGCACAGGGCCTCCAATCCTTGGGACTTCTATTTGGTTCTTCTCGGGGGTTTGGATCGGAATATAGATTTCGTAATAATACCGTTGTATGTTTATAGCACTGAATACAAATTTATACAGTCTAATCAAACCCAGTAATTTTTGGCTACTACATTATCGGCGTGTACAAACAGCTTCTCCCATTTAATCTGCCATCAGCGGTTCAGTGTATATTACCCTGGAACACGTATTTTGGCAGAAACTTTCTCAAAATGCTTTTGAAACCAACTTGAGACTTTGAAACCAATTTGTAATTTCTAAAAACATCTAATAATAACATTACACTACTAATTACCGATTTTTATATATGTATTGGAATAAATTAATTTAAAATTAGATTCTTTAAAAGTTAGTGTTACAAAGGTGAAGCCAAGTATCGCGTTCAAGAAACATCTGACCTGTCTACCCGTGAACAAATCTAATGTCGCTTATGTTTCTACTTGTTTAAAATGTTCTCCGGAGCACTTGCATCTCGGCCCAGGTTCGTCTAAGTCTAATGGTTTAAATAGCGAATGATTGTAATATCTAAATTTATATAGTGGTTTATAGCCATGGAAAAGAAGAGAGTGTCTACTTTTTAAAAATGTGGATTGATTTTAGTAGTAAAATTCGTTTTTATTTTTCTATGAAGAGAAAAAAATCACATATAAGACTTAATTTCTTTGATCAAACTTAGAAAAGGAATTAAAATAGAATGGTGCTGTGATACTGAAAGCTAAAATATGTATGTACATAAAAAGTTTTGAACTTAAAAAAACTATAAGAGCAACCCCGACCAGCATAGCACCTTTCCATTGATTCCCCAGTATTTTTAGCTTTTCTTTTTTTTAATTTGCTTTTTGTTTGGTTCTTTTTTTCAAAAATGTATTGCTTCTAGGAATGATCATTAAGTGTTCCCCTTTTTTCTCTTTTGCTTTCTTCGTTGTTCTTTCCTCCCTTTTCTTTCTTTTGTCCTCTACTATTTGACCTTTTGTCTCTTGCAATGGGGATTAGAAATATTTACTAAGTAACAAATAACAAAACTTACCTAAAATTCTTTTTTCCTCAGAATTCTTTGGTATTCGGATATCAACAGTTATGAATTCAGTTGGGCTTCCCGCATACATATAGCCCAATGTTTCTTTCACCAGAGGTCCCAGTTCCCCTTTATACAGAAGAAGGGCTTTCCCAGTTTGACTGTGGGCAAGGGCACGGTAGTGCTCACTTTTGACCTAATTTAAAATATAAATCTTCTATAATTTACATAGGAATGTTTTTTAGGGGAGGAAAAACATTTTGAAGAAATAAAACAAAAGTGAAACAAAAAACAAATTACATGAAAAATAAAAGATAAGTTGTAAACATTCGGAGATTCCAGAGAAGGCATGGGCCCAAAGCTCCTCCCATACGCAGGTTTCTGACTTAACATAACTATTGAGACTAGAAGCTTGACCCTATATACTTTCCCTTACGCAAAGAGCCAAACAGCAAATCTCAAGGGTCGCTATCGACACTTTGAGAAAAAAACAATATTTGACTTTCTATTTGAATTTCTATACTACTAACAACTCACCGCAGCACCAAGCCACCTGAGGCCAACACAGCTACGCACGCTCCTCCTCCGTCCCAATCTATTCAAAGCCTCCCTTTTTACACCCGCCCACGAAGTTCCCATTTCCTTTAAATCTTTCTTTATGAAGTCCTCTCACCCCAGACGAGGACGACCTGCTTTCCGTTTAGCCCCAGACGGTTGTTCGAAAAGAACAATCTTCGGCAATCTGTCATCCTTCATCCGCACAACGTGCCCTAGCCACCTCTACCTTTCTTTCTTTATAGCCCTAGAGAGCGGTATTGAACCACATTTCCCGTACAGCCTATTGTTTGAAATACGGTCAGTCATCCGGGTACCCAGAACAATCCTTAAGCAATTTCTCTGGAATACATCTAACAAATCTTCATCCGCTTTTCGAAGCACTCATGCTTCAGAGCCGTATTTGACTACTGTCATCACTGTAGCTTCTAATATTCTAATCTTGATTTGCAGACTTATCTTCCTATTCTTCGTAACTTTTTTAGCTGTGAAAAAACACCCTGAGCCTTGGCTATTCTACTTTTAACATCTTCACTGCTCCCACAATCTTTACTAATAATACTACCAAGGTAAGTGAAGCTGCCCACTTGATCCATCTTATCATCACCCAACGTCACCTTTTCATCTTCACTTATTCCTAGCCTTAGTTACTTAGTCTTCTTAACATTAATTTTCAAACCTATTCTAGCACCCTGAACTCGCAAAACCTCTGAAAGTTCATTCATTTTGCTCACACTTTCCTCTAGGATGATTAAATCATCAGGCTAATCTAAGTCCAGGAGTCTTTTTTCTCCCCATTTAATTCGGAGGTCTCCCATTGCCTTTCCTGTGCTCCTTAATACAAGATCCATCCAAATAATCCATAAAAAGGGAGATGGAACACAGCCCTGCTTAAATCCTGATTTAATACAAAACCAGCTGCTAACCTTATTTCTTACCTTAACTGCAAATTTTTTGAGCGAAAATTTGGTCGACGCATCCTCTACCTTTTCTAAAACCGCACTGTTCTTCTCTTAAAACTTTGTCTACGGCATCTCTCAGTCTAAAAAGTATCATATTACTAAGTAAATAAAAGTTCAAATAGGGATATTTGAAAAATTTTCTATTATTCTATTAAAAGGATTTTATCCCTATTTGAACTTTTATTTATCCTCATGGAAAGGCAGTGTGGTCTCCGAAATTATCTATATTACAAAGTAATTTGCTACCTACAGAGACCAGACAAATGCCTCGATAATTACCACACTCACTTTTATCACCTTTCTTATAAAGTGGCTTAATTAAGGTTTTCCTAAAATCATTTGGTACTTCCCCTTTTTCAAAAATCATATTCATAATCTTCAGTAACTTGTTTCTAACCTCAGAGCCACCATATTTAAAAACTCATTTACTACCCGATCAGCACCTGGAGCTTTATTATTTTTTAATCCTTTTAGTACTGTCGTTAATTCTTCCTCGCAAAACAAATCTTCCCTCACATCCAATGTATCACAAACTTTTTCATTTTCCTCTATATCTTTACCTGCAACTCCATCTCGGTTTAGCAAATTCTCAAAATGTTCCGCCCATCTCTCTTTAATTCTTTCTTTATCGCTTATTGCGGCCCCATTTCTATCTTTAACTGGGCCAAGTTCGAATTGACTACTCCCTCTAAATTTATTGACATGCCTGTACAATATATTACTATTATGCCGCCTAGCTGCATCTTCCAGATCCTCGGTAATTTTATCCGTGGCCTCCACTTCACACCTCCTTAGTTCACATTTTAATGCTTTCTTCACTCTCTTTACATTCCTTCTGTTTTCATATGATCTATCACTCAGATAATCCTTGTACAAGTCCTTTCTCCTTTCTATTAAAGATGAAGCTTTTTCACTAATATTCTTAGCTGCAGTCCTAGCTTTCTTTTCTACCACACCTTCTGCAACTTCACAAATTCTTTTTCTAAAATTATTCCAATCCTCTTCCACATTATCAAATTTTAAACTCTTAAGTTTAGTATTCAACTGCTCCTGGAAAGATTCTCTCAAATTCTCATCCTGGAGTCTACCAACATCATAACTTCCCGAGAGGTAGTTACCCTTCCCAAACTTCAACTTTAAATTAACCCTTGACACAACCAGATGGTGATCTTTACTTTTAACATCAATAACAGCACTCCTATATACCCTAATATCCTGTATTGATCCTGCCAGTCTTCGGTTTACTATAGCATAATCAATAAGGTTTGCTGTCTTACCATCACGTGAATACCATGTTAATTTATGAGCCATTTTAAGACCAAACACCGTGTTGGTTATAACCAGATTGTTATACCTACAAAATTGCAAAAGTCTGTACCTATTACAGTTTTCTTTTCCTACACCAAATTTACCTAGACTAGGATACCATATATTCCTATTTCTACCGACCTGGGCTTAAAATCTCCTAGTAAAAACATCATATTTCTGCCTGGGACCCTGTCTATTTGCTCCTGTAACTGTAAGTAAAATTCATCTCAGTTACTTTTATCTCCGTCAGTCGGTTCTGCAGGGGCATATACTACTATAACTCATACCTTGAACTTTTTAGTCATAAAATGAGCAATTAGTAATACCTTCCCAGCCTAAACAAGACTTAGCAGCTTCCTTATTCATCATGAGTCCTAATCCTTGTCTATGAACCCCATCCTTCCTGCCTGAGTAAACAAATGTTTAATTTAATACATGAATAAATTTTTAATAGTTTTTATTAAATTAATTAAATGACCAAGTCAATTTGATTGTTTCGATTGGAGCCCTCCTGAATAATACCTTTTAACGTATCTTGTTCAAGGAGGGCACATAGAATTAATTGCATACAGGAACGTCAAATACGGAGGGGGAGGGGGATAATTGCATACAAAAGCGTCAAATATGGAGGGGGGTAATTGTATACAGGAGCGTCAAATATGGAGGAGGGGGGGGGTAATATCCTCCTAGCTATTTTCATCAATCATTCAGCATTCCCCAGCGAAATCCCCAAATCGTAAAAAATACTCTTTTTCTATTTTACTTAAAATTGGACTGAAGACAAAAGATGAATTTTTGTCAAAAATATACAATAGTTTTATTTGTGCATTCTTTAAACTATCCTAAATTCTGCATACTAATGTAGTCCAGCTTATCTTCGAATTAATAAAAATTTCCTGAGACCGTAGAATCAGTGATCTTTCAGAACGACCTCCGTTAGATCCAATTACACATTTTACTAGAAATCCAAAACGTGACAAATTGTAATTATATTTATTTTGAAATTTCAAATTTAGCTTAGCAACACAGCATAGTCAACGGCACATGTAGTTTTAATTACTAAATTACTAATTGAAATATTAAATTTAATTCGTATTAAACAAATGTTAAATTGCTAAAGGGACCTCATTTATCAGTTCGCCAAACTTTCAGGCTACAGCAAGCTTGTAGCAGTAGTAATCGTAGTCAGATCTGACTGTAACGAACAAAGAACTTACCCGAACTAGGGTCAGCCAAGGTGCAGGGACATATTCTTTAATTAAATCCACGTCAAAAGCTTGACTCACTCTGTCATAACTGTCAGATACCTGTAAGAAAATTGCCAAATTTATTGCCAAACTATTACCAAAATTAACAAATATCTGGAAAAAACACCACATAATATGACAATTTTCATTTAAAGATGTAGGTTTTTTTTTCATTTAAGATCAAATCATCAGCAAAAAAGGAGAACTTGGCAGGAATTAGATTCTGGGCTTGATTTTGTGGGCTCGTATGTCTTCCTTAATAGACAAGGCACAATGTGAAAGCATAAAAGTCTAGTTGCAGAAACTTTCATTGTGATATAAAAGACAACAGTATATGCTTATGCTTACCTAAACAAAGGTAAAGGAAGTGGGATCATCCCCTCCCCAGCAGCTATTTTAGTCTACTAGAGACCTTACTGAATTCTTTAGACAAAAAGAACTGAAAAATATTTTTTTCAACAGAACATGCAACAAAATATGGTTATCAAATGATTTAAGTCATATGTAATGATGGGTTGAATAATCATCAAATTATACCAAAAGGTATGATTTACCATGATTGGGCCCATTTAAACATTAGTTTCTCTTTTTTATTATTTTTTTTCATCATCTCAGCATCTCTCAGCATAAAGTAAGGAGCAACTTTAAAACTTTAACGAACAGAAATTATTACTTATATGGGGGGTTCGCCCCCCAGTCAATACCTAGCTCTTTACGCTAAAGTTCGAATTTTGTTCGAATCACAAACCCCTGAATCCCAAAGGCCGTTTAATTAGAATAGATAGCTCTTTTGAAAGTACTAAAAAAAACTTTAGCGTAAAGAGCGAGGTATTGACTAGGGAGCAAACCCCCTCATATGCATAATGATTTCTGTTCGTTTTAAGTTTTAATTTTGCTCCTTACTTTCAGTTGAAAAAACTTGTTTTTTTATTTAATTTCTGATCATTTTTTAAATAAGCTGGGAAATCCGGCGCTCCTTCCTAGAAATGTCCCTTCTCTCATGAAAACATCCTAGATGAAACGATCCTGCCCCGTAACCCCCTCCTCCGAACCCCCCACTTGAAAAAATCCCTTCTGAAAACGTCTGTATACTTCCCAATAACCAATACTATATGTAAACAATGGGCAAAGTTCATAACCTGCAGCCCTTCCCCTGGGAACTGTGGGAGATGAAGTCATCCTCAAAGACGACATATTTATTTGATTTTTGACTATGCTGAACAAAATGGCTATCTCAAAATTTTTATCAGGTGACTTCGGGAAAAAAATGAGCGTGGGAGGGGCCTAGTTGCCCTCCAAATTTTTGGTCATTTAAAAAAGGGCGCTAGAACTTTTAATTTCCGTTCGAGTGAGCCCTCTCACGGTATTCTAGGAGCACTGGATCGATACGATCACCCCTGAGAAACAAACAACAAAAAAACAAATGAACACGAATCCGTGATCTTTCTTCTGGCAAAAAATACAAAATTCCACATTTTTGCGGATTGGAGCTTGAAACCTCTACAGTGGGGTTTTTAATACGCTGAATTTGATGGTGGGTTTGATTCTGTTACTTTTAGGAAATGTTTCCACCTTTTTTTCGAAAATAAGGTAAATTTTTTCAGGCTCGTAACTTTTGATGGGTAAGACTGAACTTGATGAAACTTATGTATTTGAAATCAGCATAAAAATCTGATTCTTTTAATGTATCTACTGGTATCAAAATTCCGTTTGTTAGAGTTTCGGTTACTATTGAGCCGGGTCGCTCCTTACTTAAAGTTCGTTACCATGAACTGTTTGAAAATTACGGGTCTTTGTCTAACTTCAAAGAATAATCTTATCAAACAGTTCGTGGTAACGAACTGTAAGTAAAGAGAGACCCGGCTCAATAGTAACCGAAACTCTAAACACCGGAATTTTGATATCCATAGATACATCAATAGAATTAGATTTTTATGCTGATTTCGAATATATAAGTTCCATTAAGTTTAATTTTACCCATCAAAAGTTATTCGTCTGAGAAAATTTGCCTTATTTTCGAAAAAAGGGGGAAACACCCCCAAAAAACTCATAGAACTTTAATGAAAATCACACCATCGGATTCAGCGTATCGGGAAACCATGTTGAGGAAGTTTCAAGCTCCTATCTGCAAAAATGTGGAATTTGGTATTTTTTGTCAGAAGAAAGATCACGGATGCGTGTTGTTTTTTTTTTCCAGGGGTGATCGTATCGATCCAGTAGTCCTAAAATATCGTGAGAGGGCTCATTTGAACGGAAATTAAAGTTCTAGTGCCCTTTTTAAGTGACCCAAAAAATTGGAGGGCAACTTGGCCCCCTCCCACGCTCATTTTTTTCCCAAAGTCACCCAATCAAAATTTTGAGATAGCCATTTTGTTCAGCATAGTCGAAAATATAATAAATATGTCTTTGAGGATGACTTAATCCCCCACAGTTCCCGGGGGAAGGGCTGGAAGTTATGAACTTTGCCCATTGTTTACAAATAGTATTGGTTAATGGGAAGTATAAAGACGTTTCAGGAGGGATTTTTTTCTGATAGGGGGTGTCGTAGGAGGGGGTTACGGGTGAGGATCCTCCCATGGAGGATGTTTCCTTGTGGGAAGGGACATTTCTATGAAGGGGGCGCCGGATTTCCCAGCATTATTTAAAAAACGATCAGAAATTAAATAAAAAACTAGTTTTTTCAACTGAAAGTAAGGAGCAACATTAAAACTTAAGACAAACAGAAATTATTACGCATATGAGGGGGTTCGCCCCCTAGTCAATACCTCACCCTTTTCGTTAAAATTTTTTTAGTACTTTCAAAAGAGCTATCTATTCTAATTAACCGGCCTTTGTGATTCAAGGATTTGTGATTTGAAAAAAATTCGAATCTTTAGCGTAAAGAGCAAGGTATCGACTATGCGGCAAACTCCCTAATATACGTAATAAAACATACGAATATAGAAATTCGTTACGCAAGTTACTTCGTAAGTTATGTCAGAACAAAATTTCGAGAAAGCCATTTAGCCAAAAAAGTAAAATTAATATGCAAATTTCGTTTTAATTATTCATGTACGGTGAGCCAAAATCAAAGCTGCATTAATTCAAAAACGTTCAGAAACTAAATAAAAAAAACTAGTTTTTTTTAACTGAAAGTAAGGAGCGACATTAAAACTTAAAACGAACAGAAATTATTCCGTATATGAAAAAGGCAGTCCCCTCCTTAATACCTCGCTCTTTACGCTAAAGTTTGAATCTGTCACACAACTTTATTTTTTAAAACAGTAAAAAACTTTAGCGTAAAGAGCGAGGTATTGAGGAGGGGACAGCCCCTTTCATATACGAAATAATTTCTGTTCGTTTTAAGTTTTAATGTCGCTCCTTACTTTCAGTTATAAAAACTAGTTTTTTTTTTATTTGGTTGCTGGCAAGATTGTTGATGCTTTATGTAAGAAACTGGAGACATTAATACGAGAAAGCACATACTATATTTAAGTTCGTTAACTCCTTTAAGAAAATTAAAATTACAAAGATAATAGTTTGTGGTTTGGCATTCGAACTGAATTTGTGGTTCAGCTTGAATTACATAAGAAAAATTTATATTAAATCATAAGCCTATTAAAAAAAACTACCCCAGTTGAACTTGTTCATAAAAACTACGAATTACCACAGATATTTTGTGGTTTACAGCTAAAACAGTTTCTAGTTTATTGTGTCAAATAAGTTAATGAAATTAATAAATATTTAAAAAATAACTTTTAATCTTATACTGAATCGTTATACAAAAAACGTGCATAAATAACGCAAAAACTGACAATCCCCTTCAGGCATGTATGCCGTTTTATTTTTCTTCTTAACAAAAACACTTTTATTTGATAATTGATTTATTTGATTTGATTATTTGATTTATTTTATTATTTGATAATTTACTAAAAATTGCTATCAATTAGGGAAAGTTTGGGATTACAGGGGGGAGTAGGACGGTGCCCTGGGTAAGTCTATAATCTCGTTAGCACTATGTTTACAACTCACATTTTTAAAGATTATTTTGAACACACAAATACATTCAAACAGATAAACCTTTCCGGTACTATAAAACAGTAGGGTCAAATCAATTATTTGTTTTGTGCCTACAATACATACTATACAGTCTTTGACTGCTTTTGCGGCAATGCACAGGCCAGATTCACCAGTTTGCATCTATGACGTAAAAGTCAAAGAACACGAAGTATTGATTTCCAGTAAATCGATGGTAAGAATTGCGCTTGAGTTTCATCGGTTTGCATCTATGACGTAGTTTGGTAAGTTCATCATACTATTTCTTATTTCTAGAGAGACAGTTCCCGCCATTTAAAAGCCTGATCGATTTCAAAACATCCCTTGGTGAAACTTTAGACCAGTAAAAGGTAAGACCGAAAAGTTATTGAGCCACAAGATTGTTTACAAGTAGACTCTCTGTTTCTTTGTGATGAAACCATAGGCATGTGGTACCCAACTAGTTTAAATGTGATTAGTTGCTAGAACCAATTAGTCCCATGAAATAGACATCAAAGAAGATGCATTAGTGGATTTTATCGAAATCGAAGGGTCACCGTTTCTAAAAAATTGTTTACACCATACATGGGAGAAGCTTTTCACGCATAGTGCAAAGCATATCCTGATTAATACAGCGTGGCGGATGCGTGCCATTTATGGTGAATAAGTGATGCTCCAAGATGTACGACAGGTGGCTTAGTGTGGAGAATCGTGGATCAAGATTTTCCAATTATGTGGAAACAAAACAATCGCTTAGGATTCCTTATACATGAGTATGCATGTTACCGTGAATGTAGACATTCACCGGTGAATGTCCGAAATACCTTTTTTTCTTCTTGGATTTAGTCAGCGTTGCCGGTCAACTTTTTCAATTTAAGCGCTAGGTTTGATGATGACAGGTTAGGTTAGATTAGGTTTGATTATGTTGGGTTAGCTTAGGTTTTAAATCCATTTCTGATATTTATAACCAAATTTAACCTCACCTAACCTAAACTAACATAATCTAACATAACTTTGACTTTTACCATCATAGCTTCCACATGACTTGCAAAGCTAATTGAAATCGGTCAGAGAAAAAGGAATTTCGGGGTACATGTTAGGAATCCAGTAAACACGCGGGAAAGACCGCATCGAAATTTCAAAAATGATGTATGAAAAACAGGTTTTCGCTGAATAGTGAGGTAATGCTCACTCCGTGACAAAGATTTAAACTTTAGCTTTTTGGGGTTGAAGGGGCAAAAAAAGGTACCTAGGTTAGGCTAGGTCACGTATTTAATACATGC
Source organism: Artemia sinica (assembly GCA_027921565.1). Classification (NCBI taxonomy): domain Eukaryota; kingdom Metazoa; phylum Arthropoda; class Branchiopoda; order Anostraca; family Artemiidae; genus Artemia; species Artemia sinica. Next base: position 51,302,131 of record CM051266.1, on the reverse strand, counting down.
TATGCTTTATCCCCACCCCCATAATGATAAGATAAGATAAGATAAGTTTTATTCTTCATTAAATACACATATAATATTACATGTTATTAATCCCTCAAAGGCTCATTGGCCTGTACAAAGAGGGACGACATATGAATTACATACTCAGAGATAACAAACAAAAGAAAATTTAAATGATCACTTACTCACATATGAAGGAGAAGAAAAGAAAATATAGATAAACTGGAAACTATAGAAAAAAAAAACTAAATTAATTAATTATATTAAATAGACTCAAAAAAAAAAAAAAAAAAAAAAAAAAAAAAAAAAAAAAAAAAAAAAAAAAAAAAAAAAAAAAAAACTATAAGCGAATCCCTATCGTCGAAACAGAATTATGTGTATTGTCAGGTAAAACCAACATCATAATTGCTGTTACGATATTATTCATAACTCTTATCCAAAATATTAAAAAATCAAAACTTAAGCCATGTACAGCCCTTTTAGCTTGTATTTAAAACTATATAAATTCCAATTCAATCAACTCTGCTTATTTCTGAGGCTAGGTAGCAAAATTGAGGTTTATGGGTTAATTCAGTCATAAGGCTTATAATTATTGGACTGTAATAAAATGGTGCGAAAGCAATAAAATTTAACCCGTCTTCATGAATGCTACTCCTTGGTGAACTATACAAGTTTCAGCAATAAATATTGATAGTCATACCTGAGGTCTGGGAGTCATAGCGCAGAGAAGACCACCATAAAACAAAACTAAACATTCAGGGGACATCAACTCCACAAAAAAAAAAAAAAAAAAAAAAAAAAAAAAAAAAAAAAAAAAAAAAAAAAAAAAATTCAGTTTGATTCTTAACTAAATGGTCCTTAAGAATCCTCTTGAAAGTGCCAAACGAGTGGCATTTCTGTACTGAAGAAGGCAGGGAGTTCCAAACTTGATGACAAGCGATGAGGGGATTGAAATCTGACCGCACAGTGGGAGTAGGAGGAATGCAGATATTATGTGACGAACGAAGGTTATATGGAGCTGAATCAGAAATAAACTGAGGAGTTTTTTGAAGAGATTTTGGAAGATTGCCATGAAGCTGATGAAAAACAAAAGAAGCACAAGAAAGAATGTAGATAGACTGTAGATTTAGAAGCGGTCTTGGTGAAGAACAGTTGGTGTCCATAACCAGACGCCGTGTTTTATCATACATGACAGAAAGCGACCGCAGTGTAGAAGGAAAAGTAGACATCCATACTATGGGGCAATAAGAGACATATGACTGGACAAGGCAGAAAAAAGAAGCTTCAGAATAGATCCAGGAAAGGTGTGTTTGAGTTTTCGAATGACACCCAAACTCCGTGAGACCTTAACCCTAATCATGGCTATATGGTGTCTAAATGAAAGGTTCTCATCAAGCAGGATACCAAGAAACCGGACCAACCGATTCTTTGGTCTACACAAGGATTGTGACACCTGAAGCTGTGTCAGTTGAGGGAAAGCTACACCAATTCGAGAAAAAATAAGAAAATGTGACTTGGTAACATTCAAGGCCAAGCAATTCGCCTCAAACCATGAAACTACTCTCTCAAATATTGCCACCAGATTAGATCTGACATCACATTCCGTCCTCCCTAAAGTCCCAAAAGTGCTGTCGTCAGCAAAAGCAACGAGGCAATCTTCATTAGAAGTAGCATTGGGAAACAAAGGAACATCCGGATGACAAAGATTGCAGCATACTAGAGGACTGGTGTTCTTGACTGCTGAAATAAGATCATTGACATAAATCAGAAATAAAACGGGCCAAGAACAGATCCCTGGGGGACACCATATTCTACTTCAGAAGGGCTCTGGAAAAGCGGATCAATTGAAATAAGTCTACCAGAAAGATATGATTCAAACCAAGAGAAAACATTTGATCTTATACCAATATGCGATAATTTCCAAAGAAGAATTTGATGAGTCAAAGAATCAAAAGCTTTACGAACATCCAAAAATAAAGCTGCCGGGACAAGACCAAAATCTATTGCCGAATGAATGAAATTCAAGAGAGATGCACAAGCATGCTCTGTAGAGTGATTCGCTCGGAATCCAAACTGGAAATCATGGGAAAAATTTTTGACATCCAGAAAACTAAGAAGCCTGGATAGCATAGCCTTCTCAAAAATTTTGCTGAAAACAGATAGAAGAGAAATTGGCCTATAATTAGCAGGATCACTCCGGGACCCACCTTTATACAGCACTATAACCTTAGCTCGCTTCAGTGATTCAGGGAAAATTCCATTCACGAAAGACAGATTGACAAGCTTAGTCAATGGTGACAGAATAGCAGGAAGAACGGCACGGATAACCCTTGTAGGAATTCTGTCTGGCCCTGAAGACGATGAACCTTTAAGTGCATTTACGATCCGAGCTACCTCGAACTCAGAAACAGGGTTCAAGACCATTGACTTTAAACATGGGGGTCCAAGATAGGCTCTGAAATCGCAACGAGGAGTTCTAGAGCTCACAGATGAAGCAGTCGTTTTTCCTATATTAGCAAAATAAGACGTAAGCTCTAGCTGAACATTTTCTTCTCCTTGGACAATTTTACCGTCAACTATCAGCGTTGTTGGAACTGAAGGCGGAGGGGGAGTAGGTTTAAGTACAGAATTAATAATTTTCCATGTCTACCCAACATCCTTTCCACACTCAGAAAATTTCCTGTGATAATACTGAGACTTGGCCTTCCGACACAGAGAATTAAATATATTCCTATAGGACTTGAACCGCTGATGATGAGAAGCAGATGACGAAGCCTTGTATAGTTTCCACAGATAATTTTTCCTTTTCCAGCTTTTATGGAGACCTGGAGTCATCCACGGATTCAGCAGTACTCTCCTTTTCGAGGTATGAGGCTTTGCATTCCGGTGGCAAACTTCTAGGATACCATCTTTTACTGAATCATAAAAGAAATCAAAAGAGCGGTTAAAATCAGATTCAGAATCCAAACTATCCCATGGCTGATCAGTCAAACGAGATTTAAGTAGACTGATCTCACTGACACCAAAACGGAAAAATGGGAGATTAGATGGCGAAGCTTTACGCTGCGATCGATTAGCAGTCCTATATCGTGAAATAGCAGGGAAATGATCAGAAATATCACTAACCATCACCAAATTATCTAAGACATCTAGTGACGAAAAAATATTATCAATAAGTGATGCATGCATCTCAGTAACTCGGGTTGGTATACAAACTGAAGGTAGAGTTCCCGCAGAAAGCATCATTGACAAAAAATCTGCAGCCGAAGCAGAATTTTGATCCAGCAGTTTAAGGTTGAAATCCCCCATAAGGATTAGTTCGCAAGGATGCTTTTGGACTAAGTCCAAAACCTCTTCCAGAATTTTCATAAACGAAGGAATAGATCCACTAGGGGATCTGTAAACCAAACCGACAACTAAATCCTTACAACCTGACTTAATCTCAATAAAAAGGGATTCAAAGATTTCTTCCTCATTTCTACTCAAATCACTTCGGAAATTATATACAAGATGATCGGCAATATACAGGGCAAGGCCACCTTTCGCCATCTGTTTCCGGTTCATCCTCTCCATCCTAAATCTTTGGATATCTAAAAGCATATCCTTTTTTGAATCCAGGAAAGTTTCACATAAACCAATAACATCCGGAGTTCCCCCACTGACGATCCGTTTCAGCTCATCAAAAGAGGAACAAAGTCCCTGAATGTTTAGGTGAAGCACAGAGAAAATACCATCTTGTTTAGAAGAGGCAGAACCACTTAATTGCGAAATATATTTACTTTCAACAACTGATTTAGGATCATTATAATTCCTATTTCTACTTCCAACTGAATTATTAATTATACTTTCTATATCTAAAGGATTATTTTGTAACTCAATAAAACGTTCCCCCAAAGAGTTAACATCACCCTGGTCACTAAAAGAATTAATCATTTTACTTACGGTGGATGGTAGATCCGCTCCGCGACCAAACTCACCAGACCAAAGGATAACGACATAAATAAATAAATAAAATCACAATAATCATACCAATAAGTAAGATACATATACATTTTATATTATTGAACAAATTAATAATAATAATTTCAGATAAATTTAGTAAATTTCTTAAATCATTAATCATACTACTCAGTTCCTGAAATAAAAAATAAATAACGCTAAAGCTCCATTGCATTAATGTACCCATGAGACCAATACAAGTAAAATTATTTTCAAGATAACAAAGGATTAAACTCCCAAACTGACGCAAAGACTTGTGAGGACAGGCATGTAACAAAAAAGAATAATTATTGAAATCCATAAATTTCATTGAAGTTAATTGGAACGAAAGTAAATCATTAGACAGATACGCACAGAGAAAAAAAATAAGCAAAAGATAAATAAAATACGCTGAATATATGAATGGCAAGATACTAAACATATCTAAAAAAAAAAAAAAAAAAAAAAAAAAAAAAAAAAAAAAAAAAAAAAAAAAAAAAAAAAACAAACTTAATCTTAAACACAGTCGGCTAGAGTATGAATTTTTTTAGTGACACTTTCACCGTTAGGCCTTGCCAAAATTTGCCCACGATCAGTCCAAACATTTCTATGACCAAATCTGTCCTTAGCGGCATATAGGATCTAACGTCGCCTCTTTGTTAATGCTTCCGATAGGAAAATTCCACTTGAAGCTAACCTAGCTTTTGCTTTGAAGACTTTCTTCGCTATATCACTATTCACAAATTTAACTAAAACAGGAGGGACTTTGTCGTTTAGGGAGGCATCGGTTAAAGCAGGGGATATTTTGAATCTGTATATATTCCTAATTTGGGCAACATTAATTTCAGTCAGGTTCATTTTGGTTATGAAAACTTGCAGGATTGTTGATTGGAGGTCAGATCCGGACTGTTGCTTAACACCATACAAAATTAGCGAATCAAGCAGCACTTCTTGTTCAAATGAATCTAGTTTCATCTCAATTTTCTTGATTTTCTCTTCTTGATTTATAATTTGGTTGCGAAGAGTTTTCAGCGATTGTTCAATTTTTTCAAATTTGGGTTGATAATCAAGAGTAATCGCATCATATATTTGACAAATAATGTCGTGGGATGACTGGCGGAAGGAATCAGCATCCGAAAACCTTTCATTAACCTTCTTAGTTATATTTTGCAGTAACTCTCGCTTAGTTTTTTCCAGATCAAGTTCCGTAGAAGTGATTTTATCCATCAACGAAGCACATTCTCCTGTATTAGATTCCTTAATTGTTAATGCATTAAATGTCTTGGAAAGGGATTTATAAATATCGGGTGAATTTTTCAATTCCTCAAATGCAGCCTTTACACCTGCAGTCTGTTTTGTTGAAGTTTGGCTAACGCTTAGATTATATTCTTCCAAGTTGGCTTCAACAAGTCTGTATTCGTCATGTGTCCCATAGCAAAATACCAAATATGATGGCTTTCCTTTGCTATCCTTGGACACTTTTAGTATCTTTACTGGCCAATGAGGATAATTTTTGAAGTTAGCTAACGCGATATCAAACTCTTTAAATGCAGGCATTTCCTATTAAGGAGAGGACAAAAGTAAAAGCAACTTATCTTTATCTAAGTAAAGAACCTTAAGGAAAAATTTAGTTGGAAAAATGCTCCAAAGATTCAATAATATATATCCAAAATAATCTATATAATCCACTAATATCAGTCTATTTCAATACCAATTAGTTTGGCACCAAAGGTGAACACAGATCAATTCGCTCACAGTAGGTTTACTCAAGAAAAGTCAATGGCGCAATAAATTTCACCTGTGTCTTAATCCGTTTAGTTGAAGAAACCAGTTCTTTATTGTTCAGAGACTATAAAATATCCGTTTTAAGCTAGGTGTTCACTGAATGAAAGCGAGTTTAATACTGAATGTGCAAATATTTGGCCCGAATTTGTTTCTAAACTATTATATTTTCATCCTATTTGTTTAATTTCATTAGCATTAGCGGAACTTCACTTATCACGTGTTTACTGGTTTTTAAACAAGTAGCCTACTAATTTCAGATATTCACCAGGGAATGTCGAAATTAACCAGATTTCGGACATTATGGTAACATGCATACTGCGTTTAAGACAAATTGTAGAAAACAATCAACCTTTGAACGTCGAAAATAATAAACCTTATGATGTCTTCATGTTTAGGTTCAACGGTTTTTGATAATCAGAAATAAAAACACGCAATAAATGCTAAATTTATTTCATTTATTTAAGTACTACTTCCTTGATACTCGGTTACATGGATGAATTCTTTCCGACAATTGATAGACAATAACCCATTGAGACTGATGCAATATAGGCTATCCGATACGTACGTTTAGAAGCCGGGTACGTTTTGTTAGTTTGTGTACGTTTAGAAGCCGAATCGATTAACCCCAACGAAATCCACGGATATGGGAAACCACATTGAGATTTGCCCAATTCAAGGGAACCAAATACGGAAAAGGCCGAAATACAAGCGAATTCTATGAAAAAGACCGGATATTATGCACGGGCCCCATTTCATGAAAATCTGTCTGTTTGGGGGGAAAGGTGGTTTGTTTTTTCGATTTTTCAATGAAAATACAAAAAAAAACAGATTTTAAAAAATTAAAAGAACCGAAACCGTTGTTCAATCTAGTGGACGCAATTGCCCCCCTCCCCAATTGGCGCCCTTAAAATTATGGGCAAGATCGTAAAATTCTTGGAATTATAAGAAGAGAGGAGAGGGGAAAAGCCTGAAGCTCCCCTCTAAATATGTGTTGACCCTACTTTTTGTAATTTTGATGTTAAAGTATTTGAATAACCCTCAACTTAAAAAGTTCATTAGAAACTTCCCTAAAATAAGAATCAATAACCAAAACACACACAAAAAAAGAATAGAAAGGTCGTTTTACACTACAAAATATCTTCATATCCAGTTCGAGCGTGTCCATTGGTTATTTGCTGCTTACGTTCAAACAGACTTTTGAAAATAAGCATTAACCCCCCAGTCTCCCGAAAAGGCAGTTGAATAAACAAGTTTGTTTTTATCTTATCTGATGAAATCCAAAATAAATTTGAATTAAGCATGATCTCTATAATTGAAAATACAAGCCAACACAAGAACAAAACCCAAAGCCCGTATCCAGGGGGGAGGGTACCGTTTTTGAGCCCCCCCCCCAAAAAAAAGTCATATTTGAAAAAAAGATGCATACAAACAAATTTTTGATGCGGTTTGTAAATTTTTATTTGACCCCCCCCCCAAAAAAAAAGAAAAAAAAAATCCAGTATAGCCTACAACCTTGACAAACCCCTAATATTTTTTCTCCACTACATAGTTGGTGAAGAGTAAAACATTGCACTGAAGATAGCTAGTCAACTTAGTCCAAATATTATCCCCCTGTAAATGGGCTGAAGGATTGTCATATAAAAAATTTCTATTTAAGGACATTTCAGAGGTTATTATCCAATCAACCAATCACATCGTTTGACTCTTCCCTTGTAGTAATTATTTTTCCTTATTATTATATTATTTTTTTACACTATGCAATACAATCAATGAAAAAATGCCTCTTCTTTTTAATTTTTTCCTTCTTTACACTATTCGCCAACACAAGTACTGATCTACGGTTTAGTCTTATTTGTGTCACTGACTTTCAATTCACCCTACCCGCACATGATCGCAGAAAAGGCCGTATCCAGGGAGGAGGGGTTGACCCCCCACACCTGAAATTTTTCTCCGACTCGTAAAAACGCAAAGAAAATATAAATATATTTTCGATACGTTTTTTAAAGTTTTACCATAAGCCACCCTCCAAAAAAATACCCCCACCCACTGAACAAAATTCTATATATGGCCTTGATTACAGAATAAATAAGTCTCGTCAAACTTTTTTTTTAATGATGAATAATATATCTAAAGTGTCTACTATTTTTTAAAGACCTTTGGTGACCTTGTCATTTAGAATTGCGTATTAAATTCCAGCCACTACAGGTGTTACAATAATTACATAAAAAATCGAACATTAATTCACTTTAATATTTCCTTGAAAGTTCACGTCAAGGTATGATAATAAGTTTTTTATGAAATTTTGGGGTTTCTTCTGAAACAAGGAAATGAGTTCAAGTAGGGTTTCTATTTGGAAATCCTTCAAGATCAACTTCCGTGAATATAATTGCCAATAGAGGTTCTTTCCATTAACTATCTTGATGGTCAGACTGTCATTGAATGTATATTCCAGATTGATGTTTCGAATTAATTAAAAAGAGCTTTCCGAAAAGTAAGTTTTTCAAAGAAAAGTAAAGACCCATATTAAGCTTGAGACGAGCAGAAATAAATTCCTATAATTAATTATTCTTATTAAATTACTTATATCTGAAAACGCCTTTTGTCCGTAAAATTTCAAATGTTAGCAATATATTGATTCCCAAAGACAACTAAGCAGGGTTGCCATCCGGTGAAAGAAAATCACTAGATTTCAGTGATTTATGTGCTGATTTAGTGATTTTTGTTTTTTGCCAATGTAAAAAAATCACTAGAAATAGCGATAAATCACAAGGGGTGGCAACTCTGCAACTAAGCCTTCAAAGGGAAGCTAAACCCTTTTAACCTGTTTCGGAGCAAATATTTTTAGCTTACTTTTTGCCGGTTTTTTATCCAGTTTCTTCTTTTATATTTGAATCCTGCTATTCTAAAAATTGCATAACTTCACAAGAAACTTTTTTTCATCAAAAACTGAGTATTCACACAAAAACTTTTAAAAACGCATCAAAAATTTGTCTATCTGCATTTTTGTAACGATTTTACGAGTCAAACAAATATTTGGGGGGGGGGGATTCAAAAACCTTCCCTGGATACGGCCTTAACTACATTTGATAGAATTCAGATTAATTCGCCTTTTAAATACAGTTTTCTGTTTTGTTTTTATGTTCCCCCTAAGGTGTATTAGAAATATAAGTGGTGTGTTAGCTTTTTTGTACCTAAATTAAAAATCCTATGTGTACCCAACAAAAAAGTTGCAAGAAAAAGTTCTCAGGGGAGGGGCTATACCATCAGCAAGGCCGTATCCAGGATTTTCGCCTTGGGGGGGGGGCTATTTTTTCAGAGGGATTACAAAGCTTAAAAAACACCAAAAATGTGTTTTTATGCATCTTGTAATGTTTTTACAAGTCGAACAAACATTTCAAGGGGGGTCAAACCTCCATCCCCCACCCTGGATACGGCCTTGACCATGAGCTTTGTGTTAAGAATTTGAATGGGAGCATTCGTGCCCCTGAATGAGGAGGCGCGTGCCCCTGGACTTTTTACACTTCCCTGTGTTTTGAAACTATGTTTTTGGGGGAATTTTTGTTAAAACAAAATTTTTTTTCGGTATTTTAGCTGGAAAAATTGAAAAAACGACAAATTTGCCCCTCGCCTGATTTTTGAAAAATAAATTTTGCCCCACCCCTACATTTTCTTAAATTGACACCAATGTTCAGAAATAGCAGCAAACCCATGAAAACCCATGTTTTCCTAGATTTTGCTATAGTTTTTTTTTTCAAAATTAGAAAGTTTTTAAGGACACCCTGGAAGGTCAATCATTTTGATCAATAGTTTCCGTCAATCAATTGATTAAAACATGATTTGCCGTCTAGGAACCTGTTTGACGCTTGGGTCAAGCGTTAATGGTGATTGATAGAAAGTTTGAATGACTCAATCGGTTCGGGCAGTATCAGATGTCCGTCAGTTTTGCCACATCGAACCGCAAAAATAAATCAGAAAAACTAATCAGTAAAATTTGAGAACCTGAAAATTCAAAAAATTCTAAAAGTTAAAATTAAAAAATTACAATTTAAGCATTTTAAAAGACAATTAAGACAACAAGCAAAAGCTACATCTTCTAAAGGTATTTGGGACCATGTGTTTATGACTTTTTTTTGCTGATTTTCACCCAGGACTTTTTTTTAATTGGGCACCCGCCACTACTACATACTGCTTAATTGTACTTATGGGTTAAGGGGATAGTTTTAGGGGCAAGTGCCCACCCAAAATGTAAGAATTACACTAATTACACGGTCAGAGGGGCCAAATATTCCGGTTTGGGAACCAAATTTAATTGGTACTTCTCCCCCCCCCCCCAAAAAAAAAAAAAAAACTAAAAGTTAATTCTGTATTCGCCCCCGGACGCATATTTTGCGTAATTTTCTACTTAATCAGCACCAGGGGCGTATCCAGGATTTTTTTTCGGGGGAGGGGGTATTTTTCGCGGGGGGGGGGGGAGAAGGGGACAAGTTTTACAAAAAGGTACTTGTCGTTTATTGGAAACACATTCAAGAATTACACTTAGATTAAATCTCAGAAAACCGGTTTCATAGCTACAAAACAAGTGACGGATGATACAGTGCATTGGACTTGTATATCTTGGGCTATATATTTGCATATTGGGAGGGGGGTTAGGTTACGTTATGTTAGGTTGGGTTAGGTTTCCATAATTGTGTTTCTAAAGTATAATTTTATCATCATGTTTGTTATATTTCATTTGGATTAACCCAACTTCACTTCTTGGGTGGATTTCCAATAACCAGTAAGTACCAAAAAAACTGTTAAAAACGCATAAAAAACTTGTTTGATACGTTTTTACGAGTTGAATAAACATTTCATGGGGGGATGGGGGATGGGAAAACAATATTTGTACAAAGGTAGTCGAAATGGTCTGTTTGCAAAATCTTAGAAAGAGGGATGGAGCTGTAACTTTTGGACACTGTTGGAGAAAAAAAAGAGTAAGCAGCTACAAATACTCATCCTTCATCCCAATCCCTCCCATCCCCCATCTCCATCCCAAAATATGATTATTCACTTAAGATTTCCTAGATTGAATGATGCGGCTGCTAATTAAAAACGCTCACTCAGCGGCTGCTTGAGAATACAGGTTCTTTTCAGGTGTATTTGAAATATGAGTTGTCTACTTTTAGCTCACTCAATAAACAGAACAGGTGAATCAGCTAAAATAACGAACAACAGGAATTACATCTGTCTATTGTGAATCGTTCGGAATACACTTTCGTTTCTACTAAGACTGCCAAGTTTTGCTTGGAAAAATGGAAGATTTTTTTTTTTTTCAAGAAAATGAGGAAGGTGTCATGAAAGAATATTAAAAGAAGCATTCTCTATTATATGGCTATCTAGCCAGATAATCAAGAGAGATAATAATAAGCCGTAATCAAAATAGGAACATTACAACAGGGTCTAGTTACTCTATTTTAGTCAGGTTGGCAGGACTACGATTCCGGAAAGACGGGAGAGGGGGGTAAAAATGCGGGAATTGTATAGAGAAAATACGAAACTTGTGGAAACCGTGAAAATGTTGAAAGTTTTTGTTCGGAAGCGTCTAAAGCAATAAATATATTTCTAAGATTCAATCTCAGAGGGAGGGGAAGGCTCAGGGGCGTCAATTCAGGAGGGACAAGGGCTTCCGCGGTTTTTTCAACGCTAATACCAAAAACAAGATGTATCTTCAATGAAAATAACAGAAACGGGGGTACTGGTGCTTTATGCGGGCCTACCGCTATATACTGTATCAAGGGAACCAGTCACGAAACCCATCAAACGGGCTATTTGCAAGAGACCGCTATAGATACATGATTGCAAAGCCGTGGTTTCTCAATGAGTTACAATATTTAAAAATTGTTTTTGGAGTTTAGGGGGGGGGTACCTAGGTTAGGTTAGTTTACGTATTTAATATATGCTATGCTTTACTCCCCCCCCCCTCCTATTGTGCAAACAGATAGCCCAAAATTGTTTCTAAACTATTATATATTCATCCTATTTTATTTTATTTCATTAGCATTAACCAAACTTGACTTCTTCGCGGTGCCAGCGTAATTCACCAGTACCGAAAAGGGTATTTATCTAAATCTGGGGGAACCAAAAAGCGTAGGACCCCTCCCCAATTAACGTGCCTTGTGAGCCTCAAAATTGAGTCAAATCAGTACCTTGTTGACAATTACTGCATTAACTTGTTTTTACTATCTAAGGGATTTACTTGTTTATTTTTAAAGAACCTTGACGAGGTTGCCACGCACCCTTTTGATCTAAAGTAAAAAAAAAGAAAAGGTATTTACGTGTTACAGGGATCACACTCAAGAAGTAAAGTTAAGTTAATCACAATGAAATATACCAAAATAAGATGAAAATATAATACTTTAGAAAAAAAATTATGGAAACTAAGAACGCATTATATTAAATACCTAACCTCCTCTATATATTAAACACTTATATTAAAATATACCTGTATATTACTTTATCTCGCTCAGGCTAAGTTGATTATCTCCGAATAGACCCAGAAAACCGGTTTCATTACAGATCAAGAAAAAGAAATGTGTCACTTATAAACTAACAAAATACACATAAAACCCTAAGAGACCAAACTGAGACCAACAGATTCTTGCCCCTTCCCCAGAAAAAATTTCCGAAGGAATATATTTGACCTGCAAGACTATAGTTATAGCTTTTTAAGTATTTATGATTAATTAAAGTCAATTATTTCATTTAAAAACTATGAATAGGCTGCCTTGGATCTTTAATTACCCCCATAATTAAAGTTCTGGTTTCGTTTTTAGATAGGGCTGAAATAGACAGGTAAATAAGATAGAAAGGGGAGCTTCCAACCCCCCCCCCATCGAAAAACTCTGAAGATTTTAACGAGCTTTCAATTGTTTTCTGTCTTATAATTAAGTATATTTTTAATTACTTCTACCCCAAAATGAATTTTATATGTGTGTCTGATTTGACTAGAAAACAACACTATAAAATACATTTCGTGATACTGTCATGTATCACATGAGACGCGATACATACACCAATACGCGATACATCCGCCAATATGCGATACATTCGCCAATACGCGATACATTCGTGAAATAAAAGCTCACCTCAGCTGCTTCTTGGGCACTTTCAAACGAGGCAACAAAATCTTCTTCGTCATTATTGAGGAAATCGTCATTTGTTTCAGATCTGTCAACACTGTATTCCGTCATTCCTCTGTTCCTTCTTTCTCTTTTTCTAGATCTATCAGGTGTATTTATATTGTTATTAGCTCCATACAGGAACAATTTCCCAAGCAAACACTCCCTTGCTTGAGCCTGAGAATAAAAAACGGATTTGAATTTAAAATGTCGGAAATTAAATAAGTATCATATTGTCATTAATATTATTCAGAAAAGAAAGTAATTTATTTCCAGTCCTTAACTATCATTAAGTGTCTTTAATCATAAAGTAAGTCCTTAAGTATCACTATTATGGAAATCTTTATTTGTTTCAGATCTATCAGGTGTATTTATATTGTTATTAGCTCCATACAGGAACAATTTCCCAAGCAAACACTCCCTTGCTTGAGCCTGAGAATAAAAAACTGATTTAAATTTAAAATGTCGGAAATTAAATAAGTATCACATTGTCATTAATATTATTCGGGAAAGAAAGTAATTTCTTTCCAGTCCTTATAAATGTATAATAAATGTATTAAAAACGGACCTGTACTTAAAATTTGGGAATTTAAATAAGCATCATATTGTCATTAATATTATCCATTATAGAAATTCATTTCTTTCCGGTCCTTAAATGTCCTTAAATACAAAGAAAGTCCTTAAGTGTCATTATTAAGGACATCGCCATTTGTTTCAGAACGGTCACATGTATTTATAATGTATTAAAACGGACTCGAATTTAAAATATTGGAATTTAAATAAGTATCATATTGTTATTAATATTATTCAGGAAAGAAAGTCATTTATTTTCAGTCCTTAAGTGTCTTTAAATATAACGTAAGTCCTTAAGTGTCACTGTTATGGAAGTCGTCATTCGTTTCAGAACTGTCACATGTATTTATAATGCATTAAAACGGACTTGAATTTAAAATGTTGGAATTTAAATAAGCATCAAAAAATCATTTAATCATTGGAATTTAAAAAAGTCATTTCTTTCCAGTCTGTAAGTGTCCTTAAACATATAGACAGTACTTAAGTGTCATTACTGAGGAAATCGCCATTTATTCCCGAACTGTCACATGTATTTAAATTGTATTAAAAAGGGACTTAAATTTAAAATATTGGAATTTAAATAAGTATCATATTGTTATTAATATTATTCAGAAAAGAAAATCATTTCTTTTCAGTCCTTAAGTGTCTTTAAATATAAAGTAAGTCCTTAAGTGTATGGGCGTAGGGAAAGGGGGCAGGGGAGGGCAGCTGCCCCCCTAGAACTTCAAATTTACGCTACACATTAACGAGAACTTTTCGTACGTTGGAATTTTTTGTTGGATGTTACCTGGTAGGTGGTTAAAAAAAGCTGGAAACAAACAGAAATTTCCAAATATCGTTTGCGATATCAACATTTACGTTTCGATCTTCAATATTGATTTTCGGTCCGATATATAGATAGGAGACTGGCTCACGATCGGCTGATTTTGACTTGTTTAATTCTCTATGAGTTGATTCAAGCGATAAGAAGTTGCTGAGCATGCCAAAGCAAAAGTAACTCATTCAATACCATCCTTGAAAAAGACAATTAGAAATACTCCGCAATTTTCCCACCTGGATGCCTCTCTATCCAAGTGGTCAAGAGTGCCAAACCTGGGCCACCCCGGCACTGGTTCGGTCGTCTCTGGCTTATGTTTGGCCACCGGACAAAAGAAAAAAAAAGTGACCAGGGGAACATTAAAGCTTGTTTTTCGCCTATAAAATTAAGAAAGAATATGGTCAGCATAAAAAATTGCAAAATGAGTTTCATTAAGGTTTAAAAAAAAACTAAAGAGTATTAATTTCTAATTATACATTGACTGATCAACACCAAAAGTAAGCCGCTCCGCTAATCTTGGTGTTCTACCTGTCAGTGGTGGCAGTTTTATTTTAACTTCTGTCTTTAAGACAATATACATCTCGTCAGTTAGCGCAAAGTCTCTTGCTCCAGTCTCCTTCCAAAAGTGGACCTTAAGTTCTTCAGTTGCTACTTTTTCAAATGTTTTGTGGTCTGAACATGTTTTTATATAGGCCTCGCTCCAAGTGGTTAAAGAAAGCTCCTGCACTGTGACGGTTGAAAGCAGTTGTCCGTCATAGGCTTGTACTTTCTGGCGTTTTTACTGATAGAGTTTTAAGGCAATGCATAAAACTACGGTACCAATCTTTAACTGTAATTCCTCCACTGTCTCCACTGCCTTTGCAGTTCCATTATCTGGTACTTTTATACTCTTAATAATGGTATAAGTGTATGCAAATTTACACGCTTCTATGGGAATACAGTCGAAAGCATATAAGCTATCGTTTTCAAGTAAGTTTTTAGTCCTTTTTCTTGTTCCTCTGTAAATATTTATCATGTGCTGTAACAGGGTGTAAGGAAACTTAGATCCAGACTTTTTAGAGGGATATTCAGCTTCTCAACTTTCTTTATGTAGTCTTGCAGCGTTCGTCTAGGGACAGCCATGGCAATTCTAGAGAATCCAACTGACTTCTTGTAGAATAAGACAGAAAAAATTGCTGTTTTATTTTCTTCTGGATCACAGCCACCTTTCTTTCTTTTCCCTTCTGTTTTACTTTTAAGCATTTTATCTTGAATGAAATTAAACAGGAAAAAATGGAACTTCAGTTCAACTACTGTTCTGACAGGATTAAACAACGCCAGAATTAACACAGTTTTGGGTTTTAAGCTTGCCTTCAACCTTTAAATATTGTACCATTGAAGGATTGGTTGTAGTAATAGAAAAGGTTTGCTCGTGGTGATAGAGATTTCTCCTATAGCGCCACTTATAGCGCTGGAGATTGTGTCAACTAGGCTAGCGCCGCTCTCAATTAATGAGAGAAAATTTGAATATGTAGACATACAAATGTGGCTTCTTCTTTCTTGAGCTATCTGGAGGTCAGATTCCTTTGGGAGCGTTTACCTTGGAGACCTGCGAACTAATTACCCTCTATCGGACTAGACGCAGACATACAAATGAAACAAACACATATAAAAAGGGACAATAGATTTATTGAACTTACATGCTTAGTTGTACAGCAACGGGTCACTTCAATGACACTAAATGGTGACCGAGATTACTTGCGGTACTACTTGTCTTAAGTCTGAATACCTATTCCAAATTAAAAAACACATTTACCCCGCTCCCAAACGCAGTTCTTTCGTCCTGCGCTCTAGGGACTGCCTGCCATTGGCTCACGTGCCCCAAGGACGCGAATCCTCGTCCAATAATCTCTTAAAGATTTTTCAGATGATTCAGGAGTTCACACAGTTTTTTGCCTTTTAAACTTCCTTGGAAATTCTATGCATTGCATTTTTTCTGCTACAATTATCTTAGCGAAATTCGAACGACTAGCGCCGTTGTCTGACTGAAGCTAGAAATGCAATTTCTCTTTTTGCTGATTAAGAACTTTTCATTTTTGCGACTAGATTTAGCTTAATTATAAGAAATCGGAATTATCTTTTAGAAAGGAACTTTATTTTGGTATTTCAAATACGTCGTGTTTTACTCCCGGTACATATCACCCTACCTATGAAATAATGACGCCCCGTCATTAGTTACTGCCCATCAGGAGTTTTAAAATTTTTCAATTATTTTTCTTATTTTATTCTACATCCCTATCTAAAATTCATCTACCGGGCTAAGATTATTCATGGTTCTAGGTTAGCTACTATACTAAAGATTTTTTTTTTTTTTTTTTTTCTAACACTGATTACTTTTACTTTTCCAATAAGGTTGGGACTATTCTACTTTTACATTAGTTCTCTTTTTTTTTTTGATTTGCTGTCTATATGACGTACTACATACTATCTACACAACGTTAAATGAATAACATAATAATATTACACCTAATTCTACTTGTGGTACATACATGAATGATTTATAACATACAATATTTGGTTCAACATATTCACTGATGACATTAAAACACTTTCACTATTTAGATTTTTGCATTGTCAAAGCTGTTAGGAAGTAACACATGTAGCTTCACATCTATTCATCACCTTTCGTGTCCTTAGTGTACTACACCTTCTGTTGTAAATTACTGTCCTTCACTCCTTTTGTCGTGGCAAAAATTCGAAGCACATACGTTATGGTTTCTTCATGGAACAGTTCGAGTCTAGTTGTCTTTACACGGTATGTTTTCCCTAATAGTCAACTGGGAAATGACCGTAAATATCGTTCTAATAGTCAACTGGGAAATGATTCTTCCCACTACAGGTGTTGGTGTTTTTCTTCTCAGCATATCATTTTTAGGATTTTTGAGGCATATAGAGAATGTATTCTCCAGTAAAATTGTTCATTTGTGCCTTTTGAAACGGGTTGCCGTCATATTATAGTGACTCTCTTAATATATTGTCTTTAAATTCAACTTCGAACCTCTTCAACTATCATCTAACTTCAAATATCGTTAAATATCGTTTATCTTGTACTGCTCGATGGTGTTCTCAGAGTTAAAGTTCAAATTGTCTTTAATTTCTGCTTCAAATATCCTCAAATGTCTTTAAGTGTCATTTAACTTCAAATATCGTTTATCGTGTGCTGATCGATAGAGTTCTCAGAATTAAACTTCAAATTGTCTTTAATTTTGTCTTCAAATATCTTCAAATGTCTTTAAGTATTTTTCAACTTCAAATATCGTTAAATATCGTCTATCTTGTTCTGATCGATGGGGTTCTCAGAATTAAACTTCAAATTGTCTCTAACTTCAGTTTCAAATATCTTCAAATGTCTTTAAGTATCTCTTAACTTCAAATATCGTTAAATAGCGTTTATCTTGTTCTGATCGATGTGGTTCTCAGCATTTACGTGATTATATAGTTCGTTAAAACACTTTATACTGAGGTTCAAATATAGTGTTACCTGATACATATCATAGTCGAAGAAACGACGATCGAAGGCAACTGTTGTTTTCGTAGACGAAGCTGGGATGAAACTTGCCTGGAGTTATGGTGAGTACTCTTCGTTGGTTGAGATATGATGAAAATAGATGCTACTGGGTCGTATCTGTACTGGGCAGCTTATTGTAATGCTCAATAACCAATTTGCCATTTACTTCCTGTAATAAAAACAACGCGGCAGAATCACATGTTCTTTGAAGTAAATACACATACAATAATTCACGCATTAATTGGGTTATAATTTCTTAGCTATGAGACAGAATTAAATAAATACACTAATATTAGCACTCACAATGAAAATCTAAAACAGAAATTTCTTCAAATTTGTTTTGATAACGAAAATATCGATATTAAATAAATATAATTTACCCTACATTATTAAGTTTGAGGTCTGTTTTTACAATATTTTTTCATGCTTGCATTGTTCACGCAAGTCCGCGCTGTATAAGAAACGCATGTGCAGCGTCATAACCGCACGGTTTTACGCAAACGATACTACAATGAGGGAACAAGACATAACAAGGACTAGTGGAGACCTCTATACCCACTAGTTTTCTGATGTCTTCCCTATTTCTTGGCTTAGACGTTCTCATGGGGCTCCGGGTTTAACGGCTGGAATGCAGAGGTTCTTAGTCTCAGGATTTTTCCGTAAATTGCAAGTCAACATTGGTGCCTCATATTCGCTTTTCGAATAAGGTCATTAGATGCAGGATTTCCAAGCTTGCCTCCGTAGATTTCAGTTAATGCTTGGCAAAGGATATAAGCATAATGAAGAACTGACATCAATATCTTTTTAGAAGGCTATTGTTTGAGCAAATCCTTCAGAACTAAATAAATAAATATTATATTAAAGTCTTATTAGAATCCTTTAAGCGAGAAACACCTTCACATTAATAGGGAATTCCTTGTGGGTTTTACTTAGTCGCCATTGGACATACACAGGGTTTCAATCCATATATCTTAACTGATTAAATGGTTTTAAAATTTTACATATTATTATTGAGATATAATTTCACATCCGCCGTGAAATTCTACATATAAACGTACCATAGGTTGTTTGGTTATAGTTACCAATAGTTGGCTATTGGTACATATATTACTCGAGTAAGAAACACATGAATAAGCAAACTTGCGGCACATAATTACACTGGTAGGCCTAAAATAATTATAATCTGCACTAAGATAAAATATTTCATATAATTAGACGCTTCTGTACTGATAATTTCTTGTTTTTTTTTTGATAATATCCATCTTGGTTAGGACATGGGTCGATTTTTCATGAAAAATCTGAGGGGAACTGAGTCAGTATAGGTAAGATATAACGTGACTGACTTGCGAAAATATTTCACAAAAATTAGAGCACAATATATGTCATAGATAAACCAATGAAGTTAAAGGACATTTTTGTCACAGGACTATAGAACAGTGATCTCTCTGTTATTGTATATGTCATAGATATAAACTAGTGGAATTAAATTTTTCGCCAAGGAGCTAAAGACATTAATGTCTCTGTTTCTGTTTGGAAGTAATGTTTAACACAGAGCTGTAGGACAGCATACGTCATTGATATAATATAATGAAATTAAAAAGCTTTTCTTTTTTTTTTTTCTTTTTTTTTTCGCCTCGGAGCTATAAGAAAGTAAACTCTCTGTTTCTCTTTCAAAGCATTCCGATTCAAAAAACGAAAACTTAACTAGCTCACAGAAGTTTCTATTCAACCTTTAAGTATTGTTTTGACTGGCCCTGATTGGCATAAAAATAATAATTTCTTACACTTGAAGGACTGAGAAATATCCCTTCCTACGGTCGTTAAAAAAATTACAAAAAAACAATGATGGGCCTTGAGTTCCTCCCCAGGCTTCCCACAAGACGTGGTCCAACGCCAGTTGTCGTTTTCAGTAGACCACTAGCTTCCTACCTTTGGTTATTTTCTGTGATCGTCAACGTTTTGACATTACTCGTATCATTTTATTTTATTTATTTATTTTTTTTTCCATTAATATTGACTTGGTTAACTTTACTTGCACACTTTTGAATTTATTATGGTGTTAAATTCATATCTTTGAAATTTGTCTTTACATTAATTAGGGATATTTCCATCTGTCAGGTTTTTTAACCGTTCTACCTGACTGTGTCGTTATTTTTTCCTCTGTTTCTTGCGGTTTTTTCTTTTTCGGTTTGTCTAGCGAAATAAGGTCAAACTTTTTGTATTGTTTTTTTCAAAATTCTTGCCCTTTTAATTCGTTTGTTTCCCGTGTGCGGCTGCTGAGGTCGGCCTTGATTTCCCTATTTCTTTAGCTACTATTTGGCCTGATTCACCATCAGACTCTTCGGAACTAGTTTCTGACGAATCCGGATTGGAACTTTTAGAGGTGGCACTTTTTGTGGTATCACCTGCCATTCCTTCGTAAATTTCTACTCCCCTGGAAGTAGAAGGTTTATTCTCTAAGTCCTCGCCTTGAGTCCTCAACTCGGGGGATTTGAAAGATTCTTGAGAGCTTTGGGAGGAATCAATAGTTTTTGCGGGGTTCCTCCATTGTTTGAAGGCCATGTCTTCAGGGGGATGGGGCATTCTTTGCACAAAGGTTTCCCTCCATGAAGTCCACTTCCAGTCGTGTTTAGGTTTGACCTTGGACACAGTTATATCATGATGTTGACCTTGCTGGTCATCCTCGGGAGTTTTATTCTCGGGCAATGTACTTTGACTCGTTTTTATGGGAAAATTTATTAAATCCATAGCTTCTCGCAGGTTTGTTTTAGTTAAATTTTTGGGAGGAGTTTTCTTTACAGTAATACCGGGGGTTTCTACAGCTCTGTTTAATTCTTCCTGTAAGGACAGGGGCCTTTCTATTGGTGTTGCAGGGGAAACCATATCGTCTGGAAATCTTTTGGGGGGACATGGTGTCGAAATTCTATCGGGGAAGAATTGGGTTTTTGGAGATATTGTATAATCTAAATCTCCTGCGTTTGCCGATGAATAACTTTTTGGACTTTTTGGCGTTTTTATTTCAGGAAAAAATCCTGGTATTAGGGATTTTTTCTTAGGAACAACTAGATTTTCCATTGCCAAAAATTCTTCAAAGTTTTGTTCATCACTGTCATTTTCAAAATAATCTTGTTTAAAATTGAAAGGTTTTAGCTCTGCCAATCTTGATTTAGGGGGTTCATTTTCCGAATCTGACGAATCAGTAGAGGAGGGCTGTGATACCCATCTCTCTGGAAATTTGGCTCTTTTTATTCGGCTAACATGCGCCTTGTGAGTTCTTCCACTATCGGGGTTTTCCATTTTGAAGGTATATTCATTATCGTACTTTTTGACTATTCTGTACGGCCCAGAATATTTGTTGGAAAGTTTTTTTCCTTCCGTTTTCGCCTCGTTCTTTAGGTAAACGAAGTCTCCTACTTTGAAATCTATATTCCCCTTAACTTTGGGTTGGTTTCTTAGTTCTTGGTTTATTTTACATTTTTCCAACTCTTGCTAACTATTTTATAAGTTTTCCTCATCCTATTTATGATTCTTGTTTATAATCTTCTGAGTCGTTATAATACTGCCGAGACTCAATAATCTCATCATACGGGATTCTAAAATCTCGACCAAAAAGTAAATAAAATGGATTGTCTTTGGTTGCTTCGGAATAAGCAGTGTTGATTACGTTAGTTAAGTAAGGTAAGAATTTATCCCAGTCGCTCCTATTGTCTTTTGTATAAATACTTAGAACGTTCGAAAATATTTTATGTCTGTTTTCTATTTTGCCATTAGCTTGTGGATGGTACGGCGCTGTCACCATTTTCTCTATATTAAGGAAACTCATTAAATCTTTTGTTACTTTTGCAACAAAATTGCTCCCGTTGTCGCTCAAAATTTTATTAGGAATGCCGAATTGTAAAAATAATTTTGCTAATGCCTTACTTGTGGCATAAGCACCTTGATTTTTAATGCTTTTGCAAAAGTAAATCCGGAAAAATGATCTACAACCGAAAGAATACAAGTATGGCCTCTGCTAGAAACAGGTAAACCTCCACTTGTCCCGTATAGGTCAAATGAGACAATATCGAAGGGGTACTTTGCTACTGGGACCCTTCCCATTGGAGGATTTGGATAAGCTGGGGGGATTTTTCTCAAATTACATGCTTCGCATGTACTTACAAATTCTTTAACTTTTGTCAGTGCCGATTGTACGTAAAAGTATTGTTTTAGCTTATGGAACGTTTTCATAACTCCTAAATGTCCACCTGTGTCCGAATGAAAATATTCAAATGCAGGCCCTATCAAGTTTTGTGGTAACACAGGTATTATCGAGGTTTGGTTTCTATTTGTCTCAGCAGTCACAATCCTACACAGTATTTCTTCATCAAGGTCGTAGTAAAAATTATCTATTTCTTTTCTAAGAGTTTTGAATTTATCCGGTAACGCCTCATCATTCACAAAATAATTAATTAGTGCTACACACATTTCGTCCTTGTTTTGCTTTCTTTTTATATTTTCCAAAGATAAGGGACAATAGTTAATCTTATTTTCTTTTACTGCGTCTTTGACTTGTTTTTCTTACATCCATGTTTGCTTTTAGCATTAATAGCATTAACTTCATTTTCTTCAGTTTCCGACGGACTATTTTCTGGATATCTACTCAAAAAGTCGCAAGCTGCGTTTTGTTTTCCCTTTAAATGTTCAAATTCATAATCTAGGTCTTGGATTTTCATAATCCATCTAGCTAGAATGCCCGTGGGGTTTTTAAATGTGTGCAGGTACTGCAAGCTTTTGTGGTCTGATCGTAATATAAACTTTCTACCAATTAAATAATGTCTAAATTTGTCCAAGTGGTAGATAATAGATAACAATTCTAAGTTTGTGGCGGAGTAACTGCTTTCGCCCTTTGATAAAGTTTTACTTGAATAGCATATAACTTTTTCTATTTGTTTAGGTGTTCCCTGTAGAGGGTTAGGGTTTTCTACTGGGATTGTTTGCGAAAGGATAGCGCCTATGCCCTTTGAGCTAGCATCAGTGGTAACGATGAATTTTCCGCTTTCGAAATCAGGGAGTGATAAAATTGGTTCAGAAGTGAGCGCCTTTTTGAGTTGGTCTAGGGAAGTTTGAGCTTCCTGGGACCAGGTAACGTTATGGGAGTTTCCTTTCGTTAATTCCGTGAGGGGTTTCGCAATTTGGGCATAATTTCGCACGAATTTTCTAAAGTAGCCAGTAAGTCCTAAAATTCCCTTAATTCTTTCATAGTTCTGGGGGGCTTGAGGTTTTCAACACATCTTATTTTATCAGGGTCTGGGGATATCTCTCCCTGGGTCACTACTACTCCTAAAAATTTAATTTTGGATTGAAATAAATTTACTTTCTCAGGCCGGCATTTTAAATTGCCTTGCCTGAACTTCTCGAACACCTTAGCTAAAGTTGCCAAGTGTTGCTCAGTGTTTTCCCCCACGCATATAATATCATCGACAAAATGAATTATATTCTTTAATCCTCTTAACAGGTGCAATAGGGGTCTACATAACGCGCTTGAACTTGTTTTAAGCCCAAATGGTACTCTCAAGTATTCATAAGATCCATATTCGGATGCTGAAAATGCAGTTTTATGGACATCCTTTTCGGCTATTTTCACTTGGTGGTAGCCTTGGGTAAGGTCCAAAGAAGTAAAAATTTTGTTTTTGCTTGAAATTGAGTCAAGAATTTCGTCTATTCTTGGTAGAGGAAATTTATCGCTAATTACTTGTTTGTTGAGAGCCCTATAATCTACAACGAGCCTAAAATCTCCATTCTTTTTTGGTACTAGGATCACTGGTGCGCTATACGGACTTATACTTGGGCGTATGATTTCGTTCCTTTCTAATTCATGGATTTTATTTTTTAACCACTCTTTGTGCTTATATGGCACACGATATGGCTGTTTTGCTACAGGATTACCAGTCGTTAAAATTGAATGCTGGTAAAATGGGATCAGCCCGATATCATTTTCAGATGCAGAAAATACATCCTTAAAATTCCATAATAATTCGCATAATTTTTTCTTAAGTTCCATATCCGTAATATGATCCATTTTAAATTTGTTTAAAAATTGCGATTTAGTCAAAGGATATTCGTTATTTGAAGTTTTAATACCGTTAACTAGGTTTCTTTTAGAATTTTCCCATGTATTTAAATCATTTTCCGTTAAAACCTGGATTTGGACTAAACACGTCCCCTTTTTAATTGTAATTGTATCATTTTCATGGTTATTGGTTACCCAAATAAAACCTTCCCCTTTGTCATAAGATATAATCTGTTCCTCGCATAACAGATTTTCGGGTATTTCAGACGGTGTCGCAAACCATATTTCTGATTTGCTAATTACTGGCTCGATCATTTGTGATATTTGGATTTTTTGCATCGTTTTGGGAGGGACTTTTGTTTTCCTTATCGCAAATCCGTAATATTTCTCTTCATTTTCATTGTTTATTAGATTCATACTGGCGCTATGCTGCGCCATTGCGGCATCTTGCGGCGTCACGTTGGGTTTTATTATGTTTTTCCACAATTCCACTATTTTCTTAATTTCATTTGATCTGTACTGTCGCATATCTCCTATTTTTATTTTCGCAGATTCAATACTGTTATTATTTAAATTTACTTCATTTCTGCGATATCTCTCAGGATAATTGAACAAATTTCCAATTATGCCCTGTCTTTGAGAGACATGAGGTTCAAAATACTTCGACATTATACCACTAGAAATTTTGTTTACTGTTATGTTATCTTAGTAACCTCTGTTACGATTTCTTAAGGTAGAAATTTCTTCCCCCACCTTAGCTGGGTATACCAGCTTCTCGTTGGCCACGTCTAATAGTATTCTATTAGACCTTAGAAAATTTGCCCCTATAATAGCTTCATATGGGAGATTATCACATACAATAAAATTTGTCATGAAGGTTCTGTTGTCTCTTTTTACGTTTAGGCAAATTGACCCTTTTGCATTTAATTTATGACCTGTAACACTTGTTAAATTGGGATTCTTAGGGTTCTTTTGTCGCCTAATGTGCAGAGGCAACGTATTAAATACGCAAGAGTTTATGATATTTACAGTAGCTCCACTGTCAACTAAGGCCGTAAAGTAAACGTTTTCTACACAAAAATCATTAAATATAGGTAACTTGTTAATAATATCACTACAAGAAGGCACTAGTATTGTTTTGGACCTATTAAATATCCCTGGCACCCTCGGGGTCCAACTTATGTTTCTGAGGGGCCTGAAGCGTTTCCCTGAGAATTTATTTCATTTGTCGGTGCCTGTAATAGATATTCAGACGTATTAGGTTCCGTAGGCATATTTAAATGATTTACGTCTGCCTGTCTTTGCCATGTATTATTATGGTAGCGTGGATGTCTCGTGTCAGTGCCATTTGCTGGCGTTGACTGCCAGTGCCGTTGGCTTGTAAAATTTTTCATTTCTCATCGGCAAATTTTCATGATTTCTATATTGCATTCTCGCGTTATATTGACCTTGGCGAGTATTTGGGTTTTCAAACCGGTAATTAATTTGCCTGTTGGGGAAAGGGCTATACAAATTTGGTTGGTACGCATTATAAGGTACTGATTGGCGCAATCCCCCCTGGCTATAGCCTATTGCACGACCGGTGCTAAAATTTGTTCTTCTGAACAAATGGTTACCGTAATTTTGCGTATTACCGACAGCATTTCTTGGTATGGGATTGGTGACGTAGTGGCACTCTCTTGCTATGTGGCCAACACGATTGCAGTTATAGCACCTTATTATTGTAGGGTTAATGAGCTGAAAACGTACTGTTTTCTGCCTAGCGGGTTCTGGCGTTTTGTTTCTTTGTGCTACTGGGGAGTTATCCCTTGAAAAGAAATTGGGGGATGTCTGATCGCCCTTGAAGATTAGGTTCGCGTTTGAGTCGCCTAGGCTGTTTATTTTCGTATTACTATGATTAGCAACCATTTTATCAACTTCGATTAATCGTTCTACCTCTTGGACTGCAAGATCCAACGTCTGAATATTCTTGGATATTACTACTCTATATAGTTTTGGGGGTAGCCCTTGCAAAAAGGTATTTAGTATGACTTTTTCATACAGTTGCCCAGAACCACTTCCGTATTTTGCTTCTACAGAAATGCGTATATTATCTAGATATTCCCTTATATTTTGTGAAAAATCAAAGTTCACTACTCCATGTTTTAATTTATTTATTGAACTGGTTTCTATAAATCTCTCTTTGAATGCTTTTAACAAGTCATCAACCGTATTTATTGGCAAGTTGGCGTTACTTCCTATGGTATGCTCGACCTGTTTTAGAAAGGTTAAGGCCTGGCCTCTTAATCGTAGAAGTAGCATGTCTTTTAATGCTCCAACGTCTGTTTTTGTTAATTGTACAAACTGGGTCAATTGGATATTAAATTCGTCAATATCTGATTGACCATTGTATTCCGGGATAGATTTTGCAATTTCTATATTTTTTGCGACTAACTTTTGCACTATTAGTAATTCATTTGGATCGTCCATATTTTCGTTTTTTTTTTTGCGTTTATATCAATTTATATTAAATTTTACTTAACCTATTTTGGGGTAGGCTATTATCTCCTATGAGATATTCTAAAGGGTTTCCCTGTAGTAGCTTAGCGGCAATAGGCCTAATCAATTTTCTTATATGTCTGTATCTCTCCGAAAATCAAATCTGAATTACAAAGTTTAAATGGCCTAACTAGTTCGCAGTTTTCCTCCAATTTCCGACACGCGCCATTTGTACCATTGAAGGATTGGTTGTAGTAATAGAAAAGGTTTGCTCGTGGTGATAGAGATTTCTCCTATAGCGCCACTTATAGCGCTGGAGATTGTGTCAACTAGGCTAGCGCCGCTCTCAATTAATGAGAGAAAATTTGAATATGTAGACATACAAATGTGGCTTCTTCTTTCTTGAGCTATCTGGAGGTCAGATTCCTTTGGGAGCGTTTACCTTGGAGACCTGCGAACTAATTACCCTCTATCGGACTAGACGCAGACATACAAATGAAACAAACACATATAAAAAGGGACAATAGATTTATTGAACTTACATGCTTAGTTGTACAGCAACGGGTCACTTCAATGACACTAAATGGTGACCGAGATTACTTGCGGTACTACTTGTCTTAAGTCTGAATACCTATTCCAAATTAAAAAACACATTTACCCCGCTCCCAAACGCAGTTCTTTCGTCCTGCGCTCTAGGGACTGCCTGCCATTGGCTCACGTGCCCCAAGGACGCGAATCCTCGTCCAATAATCTCTTAAAGATTTTTCAGATGATTCAGGAGTTCACACAGTTTTTTGCCTTTTAAACTTCCTTGGAAATTCTATGCATTGCATTTTTTTCGCTACAATTATCTTAGCGAAATTCGAACGACTAGCGCCGTTGTCTGACTGAAGCTAGAAATGCAATTTCTCTTTTTGCTGATTAAGAACTTTTCATTTTTGCGACTAGATTTAGCTTAATTATAAGAAATCGGAATTATCTTTTAGAAAGGAACTTTATTTTGGTATTTCAAATACGTCGTGTTTTACTCCCGGTACAATATGCTGTTTACACAGCTTTTACAAGCATAGCCTTTTTTGGACACCTTGGTACGGCATGCCGAATTTACCCTGGGTATTGTGGCCGAACATGGGAGTTCATTATCCCACAGGATGAAAAAAATACTAATAGCAAACTGATGAACAGCAAGTTGGATAATGGGTCTCTTATATTATACTGTTGCAGGAAAAGTAGAACATGGAAAATGTTTAAGGCCGAGTTTTAGCGAAATATAGAATGACTAGTTTCTAAAGACCTATATTCAAAGGACCTCGGGAAGTATTAGTAAGACCCCTCCCCCTCCATCAAAAAAGCGGCTGCCCCCGTCTACACAAGATGCTGCCTACACCCATGCTTAAGTGTCACTGTTATGGAAATCACCATTTATTTCAGAGGTGGCACATTTATTTATAATGTATTAAAAACGGACTTGAATTTAAAATGTCGGAAGTTAAATAAGCACCAAATTGTCATTAATATTATCCATTAAAGAAAGTCATTACTTTCCAGTCCGTAAGTGTCTTTAAATATAAAGACAGTCCTTAAGTGTCATTATTAAGGAAATCGGCATTCGTTTCAGATCTGTCAACACTGTACTTTGTCATTCCTTTGTTTCTTCTTTTTCTTTTACTGGATGTATCAGGTGTACTTACGTTACTATTAGCTTCCTCAGATAGACACTCCCTTCCTTTAGCCTGAGAATTAGGAAGAAAGGGACTTGAATTTTTAATTTTGAATTTAAATAAGCATCATACTGTCATTAACATGCAAGCTTCAATACCCTGTGCCAAAGAGAGTGATTTAAAGAATTCATTTATGAATGGATTTATCCGCAATTACAGTAAATTATTCAGAAAGAAAATTCAGTTTCTCAGTTGTGACATTTGATGCATTTTATAATTAGAAGGTCTATTGAAATCAGGGATTTAAAATCATTTTTAAAACTAGAGGTTTTTACAGGGTTAAGCCTAAAGATTTGTTTCCATTTTTTCTTTTCTTTTTTTTAGCAAAGACTAATGAATTCTAACTATACGAGACCAAATGTGCCCTTTTTTGTCCATTTTTCATGTATGGAAGCAGTGGTTCCTATTCAAGATTTTTAGGGGGGGGCATAATGAAAGTTTTATGGATTATTTTAAATATAGGAGGCAATTTGTTTTTCTTTTCGATCTTTTCCAATGACAATAAAAAAAAAACAATGAAAATAAAAAAGGCATGTTCCAAAATCTAGGAGGAGGACAAAAGTCAAGGGGAGAGAATTTCTCTTACTCTTTTCTCCCTTATTGGCGTCACTGCAAGGAAGTGAGATTAAAAAAGGTGAATATTTAGAAGATCCATTGCTATTAGCATAATTTATTCCTTGAGGGAAGGGCTACGAAAAAATACAATGAAGAAGGGCAAAGGAGTGGATGTTTCCCAGCTCCATTAAGTAAGGAATTTTTATTATTTCCAAAACAAGGTAAAAGGTTCTGTTGTGAACATCTAAAACAATACTTCAGCGAACTAGTTGTTTTGACACATCTCGGTCAAAAACATGAAAAGCATCAGATGATTCACCTCAAACCATTCATCAAACAGTTCGTGGTAACGAACTGGAAGTAAGGAGCGACCCGGCTCAATAGTAACCGAAACTCTAAAAAACGGAATTTTGATACCAATAGATACATCAAAAGAATCAGATTTTAATTCTGATTTCAAATATATAAGTTTAATCAAGTTTAATCTTACCCATCCAAAGTTACGCGCCTGAGGAAAATTTGGCTGATTTTCGAAAAAAGGGGGGAAAACCCCTAAAAGTTATAGAACCTTAATGAAAATCACACCATCATATTCAGCGTATCAGAAAACCCTACTGTAGAGGTTTCAAGCTCCTATCTACAAAAATGTGAAATTTTCCATTTTTTGCCAGAAGAAAGATCACGGATGCATGTTTAATTGTTTTTTTTTGTTTTTTTTTTCTTTTCCCCAGGGGTAATCGTATTGACCCAGTGGTCCTAGAATATCGTAGGAGGGCTCATTATAACGGAAATTAAAAGTTCTAGTGCCCTTTTTAAGTGACCAAAAAAAATTTAGGGCAACTAGGCTCCCTCCCACGTTCATTTTTTTCTCAAAGTCATCCAATTAAAATTTTGAGATAGCCATTTCGTTCAGCATAGTCGAAAATCTAATAAATATGTCTTTTAGGATGACTTAGTCCCCCACAGTTCCCAGGGGAAGGTCTGCAAGCTATAAACTTTGCCCATTGTTCACATATTGTATTGGTTATTGGGAAGTATACAGGTATTTTCAGGAAGGTTTTTTTATGGTGGGGGGGGGGGGTGGAGGAGGGGGTTACTAAGGAGAATCTTTCCGTGGAGGATGTTGTTTTGGGGTAAGGGACATTTCTATGGAGGGGGCGCCGGATTTCCAAGCATTATTTAATAAACGATCAGAAATTAAATTAAAAAAAAACAAGTTTTTTCAACTGAAAGTAAAAAGCAACATTAGAACTTAAAACGAACAGAAATATTACGTATATGAGGGGGTTCTCCCCCAAGTCAATACCATGCTCTTTACGCTACAGTTTTTTTTTAGTGCTTTAAAAAGAGCTATCTATTCTAATTAAACGGCCTTTGGGATTCAGGGGTTTGTGAATTAAAAATTTTTTAACTTTTAACGTAAAAAGCGTGGTATTGACTAAGGGGAGAACCCCCTTATATACGTAATAAAAAAAAACAATAAAAAAAACAAGCGATACGGCTCAATAGTAATCGAAACTTTTAAAAACGGAATTTTGATGTCAATAAATGTATCAAAAGAATGGGCTTATAATGCTTATTCTAAATATATAAATTTTATTAAGTTTAGTATTCCTCATCAAAGGCTATGAGCCTGAGAAAATTTACTTGATTTTTTAAAGAGGGGGGAAATATCCCCTACAAGCGAACAAATTTTAATGAAAATCACACCGTCAGATTCAGCGTATCAGAAAACCCTATTACATAGGTTTCAAGCTCGTATCTGCAAAAATCTGCAACTTTGTATTTTTTGCCAGAAGAAAAATATACGAATATAGAAGTTCGTTACGTAAGTTAATTTGTAAAATTACGTCAGAACCAAATTTAGAGACAGCCATTTAGCAAGATAAAAGTAAAATTTTCATGCAAATTTTGTTTACT
Organism: Artemia sinica; assembly: GCA_027921565.1. Classification (NCBI taxonomy): domain Eukaryota; kingdom Metazoa; phylum Arthropoda; class Branchiopoda; order Anostraca; family Artemiidae; genus Artemia; species Artemia sinica. Next base: position 51,271,551 of record CM051266.1, on the reverse strand, counting down.
TATTCAATGACGGTGAGCCAAAATAAAAGCTTCATTAGCTAAAAAACGATCAGAAATTAAATAAAAAAAACAAGTTTTTTAAACTGAAAGTAAGGAGCGACATTGAAACTTAAAACGAACAGAAATTATTCCGTATATGAAAGGGGCTGTCCCCTCCTCAACGCCTCGCTCTTTACGCTAAAGTTTGACTCTGTCTCACAACTTTATTTTTTAAAAACAATAAAAAACTCTGTCTCACAACTTTATTTTTTAAAACAATAAAAAACTTTAGCGTAAAGAGCGAGGCGTTGAGGAGGGGACAGCCCCTTTCATATACGGAATAATTTCTGTTCGTTTTAAGTTTTAATGTCACTCCTTACTTTCAGTTTAAAAAACTTGTTTTTTTATTTAATTACACTCCAGGCCGAAGGCAGGGAGTAGGGAGATCGGAAAGTTGCTAAGTAATTCCCTGCTTTCTATTCAATACATTGGCCTTAGGTTAAAAAGAATGATAATAGTAAATAAATACCAAAAACTCGTAAAACAACAATCCGAGTTTACTTAATGACTAAGACTCTTGAAACAACTTCCTAAAGCAAAAACCGCAAAATCGGATGGGAATAAAAAAAAATTAAAAAAAAATAAGTAAACCGTTGTAGCCATAGCCATAAATTATTTGCTCTGAATCACTCATTTTTCCTTTCAAATTCATACAAGGATTTAAAACAATAAGAATAAAAAAAATAAATGGTTTATATAAATAATAAGCGCAAAGATATTTGGGACTGCGAATAAACTGGTGGATTTTATAAAATAGTTTAAATTTAGACAATGGGGGGGGGGTGAAGAATCTTAGAAAAGAGTTTGATTCGCAGAGGCTGTAGCATACTGGTCGGTAGGGGGTCCGAGAATGGGATAGATCTTTTTAGCCATCACATACTCAAAAGCATGTAATCATATACTTAAAACGGAAAGGAAAGATTTTAGCAACAGGTTGTTTTTCAAGAAGGTTCAGCCACCCCGAGATATGTTGTAGGGTGGTTTTAGACCCCTAATACCCAGAAGTTGAACCTATTTATATGTTGAAAGTTGTCAGAAATTTGTAAAAAAACTAATTCTCTATAACTGATATGTAACTCAGGACAATTGTACTGTGTTTCATTAAATCGTCAACATATATCAACTGATCAACATTAAATCGTCAAGCTAAATATGATTGATGGATCAATCAATCAAAAGCCTCGGTTACAACTTGCATCAGAAAAGAAAATTAACTTTCTCGCGAAGGAAAAAGAAATTGTAAATTTATTAGCCTTAAAATCGTATCCCCAAAGAGTAATTATGTTATAAACAAAAGGAGGGTTTAACAAAAACAGAATTTTCTGATGCTCTGTTTCTAGCATTAGTCTCCTTCCGCTTGTAAATTTTCTCCTCTCTTTCCTCTCCCAATGAAAACATTTCTACGAGTTTCCAATGTTTTTGTTCTTTTTTCCCCAGGGGTGATCATATCGAACTAGTGGTCCTAAAATATCAGGAGAAGGTGCAGTGGCTAAGATTTTTGTTTGGGGGAGGGTTGAAATAAAACTTTAAAAACGTATCAAAGAGTTGTTTATAACATTTAAAACACTGATGAAAACACAGAAAATAACGAGCTTGGAATCTGATATCCTTCGAAATTTTGAAATCTTAACAAATAAAATTCTCCCTCATACAAAATGAGCAATTTTCAACGTAATTTAACCAGGGGCGGATCCAGGATTTCTTTTAGGGGGGGGGAGCCCAAAATAGGTTGATTCGAAAAAAATTAGGGGAGGGGGGCGCAAAATAGGTTGATCCGATAAACGTGCGTTATGAGCAAGTTTAATTAACGCAAAATAGAGTTAATTTAGTAAATTACACTACTTTAGACTATGCTAGGGGGTAACCCCCCTCGCCCCCCTGGATCCACCACTGACTTTTAACTCACCGAATCATGCGCAGAGATTAGAGGATTCCCCAGAGCAGATCTCCAGGAGAAAAAAAAAATCATTTTTTTTATTTTCCCGCCACATCTAAAGCATCTCAACAATTCTGCCAAGATTTTATTGCCTCTCACCAGTGGCGTCACCCTGAGTATTTTCGCGTCCCCCCTAGACTTTTCAAGATACTTTTTTCGCCATTTTCATGGATAATGGCTTTTTGGTACTGTCACTGAAACCCCCCCCCCCCCACCCATATTTTGAATAATTTATTTTTTGTCCCTTCCTCCAGAAACTGACACCGCAGTCTCTCACATTCATTTAGGACATGGGTCGGCAACTTTTTTTAAAGGGCCAAAAGTTTATGTTGGGATATTACTCGGGCCGCCCTTAGGTCAGGTTTCATTACACTGTAGTTTAGTATTCTAGGTATACTATAATAAGTAAAGTACATATACAATATTTATATACAAAAATTTTAGATTTGAAAATAAAACATTTAATGCATATTTTTACTACATTTATTTTAGTTAATAAAATCAATGAGATTTTCGTGGTTGCATTGCGTCTAAATGTATGTCCGATAATCGAGAACAGTGTTTGTTTTTTCGATAACTCAGAATTGAAATTGCTTGTAGTTTTCAGAAGGCAAACTTCCATAGAAATCCACCAGGTTTTGTCTTTTTTCTTAAAAGCTATTTTAAGTGTGGTATCACTTTGCAAATGTATCACCTTGATTTGCAAATCACTTGGTACATTACTGATATCCACTGCGAAGGGGTTTTCGAAAATATCCATCTTACGTGAGTTACTCAGTTTGAACTTGTATTAATGCGCTTTCATTTTACTATTTTGCCAAATACAATTTATACCAGCTTCATCTACTGCTTTCTTGCAATTTGGAAAATGATCGATGTGAATATATCCTTCAGGTGATGAATATATTTCAAAAATAGATCTTGACTAATCCAACTGGATGATGAGACTCCACCTGCTGAGTTTGCTGGAGTACCAGTTAGCATGTGAGGCTGAAAATGATTCCTTGGAAATATAAATTGAGGTGGTAAATACTGACTGCTTGCAGAAACAGTCCCGACCATGGTCACAAGGACAGCTCTCTGATGATGTTGCCTAGCACAATATCATCTGACCCCTCTCCCTAAACACTAAGGAGGAACATGAACTGTGGTATGTTGACTCTGTTAAAGCTCGTTGCATGACCCAAGCTTGTGGGTTCAGGCTTGCGTAGTAACAGTTGTGGATTTTATGCTCGAAAACCTACCAGCCAGTTTATCTCTGTCTTTTTGGCATTGCTCCAGTTTTGAACACAGGAAGAGAAACAAAATATATATAAATAAATAAGTAAGAAATAAACTCACATATTAAACAAAACTTCCAGCACTGGCGTTTTAACGCAAGAAACAAAACCGAATGTCTATGTTGATACCATGTGTCACTCTACTCTTACAATCAATGTGTAAATGGAAATATATTATTGTAAGAAATTTCTACGTTGATTGTAAGAGGAGAGTGATGCATGGTATCAATATAGACATTCGCTTTTGTTTCTTGCATTAAAACGCCAGTGCTGGAAGTTTTGTTGAATATGTGAGTTTATTTTTTACTTATTTATTTATATTTTTCCTCTTCGTATGTTTAGTTGTTGTATTTCTATGTGTGTTATTTTTTAAGAGAACATTTTTCGTTTTTTCGTTTTTTTTTCCTTTGAGAAAGGCTCCCGGACGTGGGGCCGAAATATTCGGAGTATTGAAAGATCTTAAGCCGAACTGGCCAGCCATGACAAAAAAAAAAAAAAAAACAACAAAGAGAAAAATCTCAATGACAAAAAACAACAAACGAGACTGCGGCCAGTGGAGAGAAAAGAAAGACAAATGCAAAACAACGTGGATATTTCGCCTGTATCACAAACAAGGCGTCTTCAGCACGAAAGACCAGAAGAAGAACAAGATAAAAAAACAAAACAAGTTAAAACTAAAAAACCAATAAAACCCCCACAAAAAAAAAATTATACAATTGGCGCAAACTGATCCACTTAGGGAAAAGATGCTATTATGGGCTTACTTAGTGAGAACACCAGAGCTCTGGTGTTCTCACTAAAGTAACTCCATAATAGCATCTTTTTCCTACGTGGATCAGTTTGCGTCAATTGTATATATGTTTTTTTTGTGGTGGTTTTATTGGTTTTTTAGTTTAACTTGTTTTTTTTTTTTTTATCTTGTTCTTCTTCTGGTCTTTCGTGCTGAAGACGCCTTGTTTGTGATACAGGCGAAATATCCACGTTGTTTTGCATTTGTCTTTTCTTTTCTCTCCACTGGCCGCAGTCTCGTTTGTTGTTTTTTGTCATTGAGATTTTTCTCTTTGTTTTTTTTTTTTTTTTTATTCGGAGTATTTTTTAATTAAGTGTTTATTTGTTGTTATTTATTGTTTCACTGCTTTATTAAAATTAAAACCCGTTTTTTCTTGCTTAATTTTTCGTTAATCGAAAAGCAGTGTGGTCTAAGAAATTATTTATGTTCATATATATATGATATATGAACATTGTGATATGTGATATATAACATATATGATATATGAACAATGTTCATATATATATATATATATGATATATGAACATTAAAGCGACTTTTTAAGTTTTAAAGGAATGGAAAAAAACAATATACTTTAAACGTTGGAATCCTTTGTACAGGTTTTTAAGTTTAGGCCTAAGTGTGCTTGAAATAGATTTCAAAATCAAAAGATTCCAAACACGTAAAAGATTGAACATCCCTCACACACCCAACACCTTTAATCGGAAATAGCTATAGCCATAGATACTAATCGGTCTAACATTTAAAGCAGCGGGAAAGAGCGGATATGATTAATTTTCTTAGCAATAAGGCTCTTAAGAATCATATGATGCAGGGTTGCCAACTGCCGACGTCAAAAAAGAGTGCAAATCAAGTTAAAAAAAAAGAGTGCAAGTTGTTAAAAGCGTGTGCAAGTCAAAAAATTTGCGCGACCCTTTGCAGACCCTTTCACTGTTCTGACCATTCTTACGCCATTTACACATAATTAACAGTTATCCTTCGATCGATAAACAAATTCTTAAAATTTTTCAATTGTATTTTAAATAAAGCTAGGAAATCAACCTCTAAATAATAAGTTAGATAATGATTCTAATTCTTTTTTAGCTTAAAAGGTAAAGCTCTGCATGAAATTTGTAGATGTTTATTTTGATTGCTTAGATCTTTAACTGAACTATAGTTGACTGCATCCAATGTTTAGTTAAAGTTTTGTCGCCATTTTATCCAAACGGTTTGAAAGGAATATAAGAGGTCCAAGTAGCTAGTCGATAGCTGACTTGACTGTAGTTAAGTCAAGTACCGTACCATAGCACAGCGACAAAAAAAAAATGGAAGCAGAAACAAAACGGATTAATCATCCTTCAAAACAGCACACAAAATTGCGCGTTTATTGCATTTCCATTTGCATTTATCAAGTTGTGCTTCAGTGTCACCCAGAAAATTCGGAAACCGTTGAAGAAGAGGCACAAGAGTGTCCACATCTCCAGATAAGGCAACATTTGGACTTAAGCATTTGAGATTTTCCAACGCTAGGTCATTGTAGTCAATCCGTTTGCTCATTTGTGAGCACAACTCCAAAAAAAATTCTGACAGCTCATCTGGATGCAGTGAACCTGCCGAGCACTCAATAGGCCAATGTTTTGCAGGCTTCTCATGAGGCACAGTGCATTTGGTCCCAACTTTATACAATCAAGTGCAAGAAAATGAGCTGGGCTTAACCGAACTTTAAATGGATCTTATACCCACCCTGTTTCTTTCTTTTTGACATAGCGCTTGAGGAGCAACAGATACGTCTGTCGCGATGTTTCCAAAAGCCTGTGAATCCGTGTTCCCTCAGCTTGAAAACTCTTTGCTTAGTGCATTGATCTTTTTAAGACAAATGAAAGAAAATACAAAATAACTTTCACAGATGAATCACGGATAAAAGAAAGAATTTTATAAGCCTTTTCTTTGGCTCCTCTATCTCCACCGGAGTCACCTTCTCCATGGTTGGTAAAGAATAAAAGGAGCGGGTTCTACTGCGGAAAGATCAGTTCAACAGAAGCTTCAAGGGTGAGCCATGACGTACTTGAAGTCTGCAAAGCTTATGGTTTTCCACATGACAGAAATTTTGATAGATTTTGCCACATATGCAACTACGTCACGAATAAAATGTCAATTCCATCTGGCAACTTCTTAGCTGTATATGCAGAACAGAGAGCAAAGGAATGGCTAGCGCAGCCTATTACAAGCAAATGTGGCACATATTTTTTTAACAGTACACCAAGACCTTTTTGATGTCCAGTGTTAACACTGGCATTGTCAAAGGCAATCGCCGTCAAATTTTGCAAAGGTATTCCTAGGCTTTCCAAATGTCCAAGTATTAGACATTTTTGCCCCTCTGAACTAGCCTCACTTACTTGCAAAAGCCCCAAAAAGTCTTCTCGCACTATATCTTTGGAGTTTTTGTACTTTGCTGTAAGGACCAAGACCTTCTGCCAAGATTTATCGGTAGGTTCGTCAACTATTAAAGGGATTTGAGCTTTCTTCAGTTCACAAGAAAGCAAATCTCTTTCTACAAGGGCAATGACGTGTCTAATTATCCCACTAGTTTTAGTTCTGCCCTGATTGAAGCTTTTACAAATTTCTGAGTCTCCAAAAGCATTTTTCAGGACTGGGATTAAAGTGTCCATTTTTGTAATGGGAATGTCCTCCAAGACGACCCCACGACGTAAGTTTCAAGCTGGCTTCAATTATAGACTCAGCATATAATTTTTTGGGTAGGTCTTCCTACTGCAGCATTGATGTCTGATTGTTCTGAACCCTGCTCTTGTGAACGTTTGTTCTAATATGGCGCCTCACGTTTGCCAAACATCCGATTATGTCTTTATAACACACTTTAAAGTAAGCTAAGTCCTGGCATCATTTAAAAAACTGATCAGAAATTAAATAAAAAAAAACAAGTTTTCTCAACTGAAAGTAAGGAGCAACATTAAAACTTCAACCGAACAAAAACTACAACGTATATGAAGGGGTTTGCCTGCTCCTCAACACCTCACTCTTTACGCTAAAGTTTGAATTTTGTACCAATTCTTTAAAAAAGACTCTTGAAACACAAGGGTCGTTTAAGTAGAACAATAAGACGCTTTTTTAAAAGCACTAAAAAACTTTAGCGTGAAAAGCAAGGTATTGGGGAGAGGGCGACCCTCTTCACAATTACTTCCTTACTGTATAAGCTCTCGGGAATGTTAAAAGGGATGATAAGCCTATTCTACAATCAGCTTTGCTTAAAATTGAGAATATAAGCACTTAGTACTTCTCCCAAGCTTTGTCCATAAGTAAGGCTTGGCAAAGACAAAGATGTTTTGAACTCAGTCCTACTTAAAATTCAGCAAGCGAAATGGATGTGGATGATTTTAATACCTGGGCACAGTTTGCTCCCTCCCCCAACTGAAATTTGAGTCTTCAAAAATCTTATCAAACATAAGACAGGCCTGCATAATTCAAGCATCCACAGAAAAGGATCATTTTTTTTAGTATACCTGTCTTTTTGGTTCTATATTGTTCATTTTTTAAATATTGAGCAGTTCATATTATAGACCTATGAGTAAAGTAAACATGCGACTCAATGCCTTTTTCTTATGTTCTTTCCAAATATACTAATTGCTTTTGGCGTAAATTCTCTTTACTCCCAACCCCTAGGTTATATATTTACTCATTAGGGGGGAGGGGGCTTGTAAAGTTCATTTCTGACGCAAAGAAATGTTAAATTTGGATTTAGGATGCAATTCTGACTATAGAGGTAAGTTTGAAATTTACCCCACCCCCATCCCAATGTGCAAATATATACCCTGAATTAGTATATTTGGGTGGGGTGAAGTGAATTTGCGCCAAAAACGATTATTATATTCGAAAAGAGCATAAGAAAAGGCATCGAGTGGTATGTTCACTTTATTCATAGGTCAAAAATATGAGCTGCTCAATATTTGCCCATTTTTCATTGTCATTTTCAATTGGCTCGAATATTTTTGGGCCCTGGATTCATTTATGAAAGTGTCATTCACCTTTCCAGGGTAGCAACTCAACTGCTTTCCAGGGTAGCAAGAAGTGTCTAACTACAATTTTAGGCTACCCCATATTTTCCTAATAAACCCTTTTATATGATTTTAATAGTATGGGTCCCATCCAAAGCAAATTCTTGGCCCCCTGGCTGGTAAGATAAGATGTTTATTTCAGAAACAATGGCTATCACAAGAAAATATGGATCATTCACGCTTTAAAATGGTGCACAGGCCTAAAGTCTTTGCAGAATTTTATCAGTTTGAGATTAGACTTTAGTAGGTTTATTTTGCTTGTTGCTTCTACATCGCCTTAGTTCATGTTTCTTACTCACTTTTCGATTTCCATGAAGAACAGTTGTGCCCAGCAGCTTTCAACTTCCTTCTATAAAACTTGATTTGAATCACAGTTTATAGAATTAGCAGTATGATCATTCCCTATCTCATCCATTATGAAAACCGGACCGAGGTTCGAGTGCTCCAGAGAACGTTTTTGCAGATATAAACATAAGCGACATTAGATCTTTTCACGGGTAGACAAGTCAGATTTCTCTTGGACGCGAAACTTACAGTTATAATAGAAATAATCGGAAATAAGTGGTAACCCGCTATTACGAATAATGCACTTTGTAACCCTCTTGGACGCGAAACTTACAGTTATAATAGAAATAATCGGAAATAAGTGTAAACCCGCTATTACGAATAATGCAACTTTGTAACCATTTCTCATTGATTGACGGAAACAGACTAACCCGCTAATGCAGAAACAAGTGGGAGGAGCTTTTTGTTCGCACCGAGAATGAAGACCAGAAATGATCTGCGATAAACTTACTGGATAATTCTCTAAACTGTGATTTGAATTTGCTACGTTTTCACTGGTTATCTATACTTTGATCTACTTCTTGGTAAATGGCTGAAAACACGAGAAAGAGGCATGGGGACGGCCCAGGCATAGATAACAAAGATCATACCGGTTAGCTGTTCTATCTTTTCCGCTTAAATAGTTTAATTTTAATTTTTTATTTCGCTTAATACCTTTTCTATCATCATTTCATAAAAGTGTGCAAAAAAGAGCGCAAAGAGCAAATAATGGGCAAAAAATCGTGACAACAACAGCCTCACAGCTTTCGACCTTTGTTAGCATTTCAAAGGAGGCTAAGAAGAAAAATGAATTGGGCGTTGCGAACACTTTTGCGGAATTAGCTAATTTTCCTCATAAGCATCTTGAGATTAGTGGTTCGAGTTTGCCAGATACATCGGTGAATTCAGTAAACTCTGTTTTATCGGACTTGGACACACTTAACTATCCAATTCAAAAACACTATCCAATATCCGGAATGATATTGAAAAAGAAGCTTGTAAAAAAGTTGGAATGTCAAATAGTGCGTTCAGTATACTCCTTCAGTATTCGACTAAGTTTGATGAGATTGAAAACAAACTACGGGCTCTCCAAAACGCGAACCTAGCCCTGGAAAATAGGGTTGAACAGCTTGAAACCCGTCTTGATGATATAGAGCAGGAAAAGCGACTGAATCAGCTCGTATTTCATGGTGTTGACCACAGTGGGGGTCTTCCCATCTCTGAGTGTGTATTGAATGTGATTACAGATAAAATGCAAATTTCTGATTTTTCTTCGACCGAAATAGTTTCTGTATTTCAATTTCGAGCAAATTATACTGATTCGGACACCATTGTAAATGCAAAAAAGCGTCCTTTGCCTGTGTTGGTTGCGTTCAAGTCTGCTGAAATTGCAAGAAAAGTGTTTAAAAACCAACAAAGAGAAAAATCTCTAAAAAAACAAACAAAATTGTTGCCACTTGCCACTGTGGCCACTGCCCACAGTCTCGTTTGTTTTGTTTTTTTTTAGAGATTTTTCTCTTTGTTGGTTTTTGTCATGGCTGGCCAGTTCGGCTTAAGATCTTTCATTAGAAAAGTGTTTGCATGTAAGTCAAAGCTTGCTCGGTTGGGAATTTTTGTCACCGAGTACCTAACATCAAAAAAGAAGCAGATTCTTGACTTGGCTAAGAGTAAGCTTGGAAACAGAAATGTTTGGCCGAATAAACGGACGATTTTTGGAAAAAACTCAGTGGGAGAGATCCGTAAAATTCGAGCTATGGCTGAAGTGGTTCGTTTGCCGAATCTGACCATATAATTTTATGTTGTGTTGTGTGAATTACTTGTATGCTTGTTTTCCCTTTTGTATTTTATAGCCAAATTTTCAGTTCCTTTCACATTTTTTTTCTTTCTTTTCTTCTCTCTTTCTTTTTCCTTCTTCTTTCTGCCTATCAATATGTTTTTTTTTTGTCCTAAAGGTAGTCACCCTCTTCAATGAGTGCGAATATATATGATCACCGTTTGAATGAATTTGAACAAAACCGGTTTATTCTTGGAAGCCAAGCTCGTGACACACTTGCGGGGGATGATGAATGCATCGATAATTTTTCGTTGAATCGTCGCCCAAGTAATTATGTGAATCCGAATAATCTTTATGAGTATTCAAATCCTGCGAGTGCAGAAAGAGCGATCGTTTTCTGGAATTGTCAAGGTCTAAGATTGGCATATTCTTCTTTATGTGAGATTTTAAGTTCGCTAGATAAAAAACCGTGTATTGTAGGCCTTTGTGAGACATTTCTTTCTAGAAAGTCACTGCCATGGGATTTTTCTTTCCCAGGATATATTTGCGAGCGAAGAGAACGGACAACCATGGAGCGGGGTGGTCTAGGCCTTTTGATTAATGAAGGTACCCAATATTGGGTAAGGAATGACCTTTCCCTGTGGCTTGAAGGTAGGATCGAAACACTTTTCATTGAAATAAAAAATGAAGGGGAAAGGAACTTGATTCTGGGATTAATTTACAAAAATCCGTCATGTGATATTAGTTTTTTTCTTGATGAATTTGAACCATTGTTAGATAAAATTAATAATGAAAATAAAAACAAATTTATGATGGGAGATTTTAATAAAGATTTTACTAAAAAGAGCGAATAGCTCAGATTTTGTTAATATGATGGTGTCACATGATGGTTTTCCTCTTGTGACTATTCCAACTCGGGTTTCGCATCTCTCGGCATCTTTAATTGATAATTTTTTGTTAATGGTGGATTGCTTGAAAGATCCCAAGCAGATGTGGTTGTTTCCGACGGCTCAGATCACCTTCTTCTAATAAGTAAAATAAAGCTGAATCAGTCAAAGGAAAATAAACGAAATGAAAGGGCTTCGTTTTACCGTGAAATGAATAATAAAAACCTAAAGAGTTTTGCAAATATGATGGATGAAACAAATTTCTCGCGTGTAATAAAGGAAAAGTGTCCAAATACTGCATATGACCTATTCAGTGAGATAGTGACGAATGTAATGAATGAAACATGTCCCTTGCGAAGAATAAACCCTAATAGAAATTTTCCTAAGAAACCATGGATAACAAAAGCTATTCTAGTTTCAATAAAGCAGAAAAACAAACTTTACGTGAATTATTTAAAGGATCATTCAGATGATAATTTTATAAAATTCAAAAGATTTCGGAATATTTTAAATTCAGTAAAACGGAATGCTCAGAAACTTTATTTCCAAAATGAATTTCATGAAAATCAAAGGAATATGAAAAATACATGGAAAACAATAAATAAACTTTTGGGTAAATTTCATATTAAGGAGGAGGTGAGAGTCATGGAGACAACAGGAGGTCGTCTTACTGATTCTCAAGACATATCTGAATCTATGTGTGGTTATTTTGCAAATGAAGGAAAAAGACTTTGCGATCAAGCGCGGGCTAAACTACGCACATCTGCGAGTTTTGGATCTGTCGTTGAAAGACAGCCTGCAAGTCAGAATTCCTTTGAGTTTGCAAGATATTCGGAACGGGAAGTGGCACGATTCCTGGCTACGATGAAGTCAAGCTCTAGCGGGATGGATGAGTTTTCCCTGAAACTCATAATAGCCGCAAAAACGAGTGTCTCACCTGTCTTGACGCACCTCATCAACCTTTCTCTAGATCTTGGAGTCTTCCCGGAAGCACTAAAGATTGCAAGAGTGGTTCCTCTTCATAAAGGAGGGAAAAAAGATGACCCATCGAATCGAAGACCTATATCTATTCTCCCATTTTTCTCTAAGTTATATGAGAAAGTGGTACATGCCCAGTTAAGTTATTATATTGAAAAGAATAAAATTCTAATGGAAAATCAATTTGGGTTCAGAAAAGGGCTATCTACGGATATAGCAGTTCTGAAATTGGTTGATTGGATTAGTGATGCATTTGAAGCTGGTCTCATACCCGCAGCTGTGTTTTTTGGATATGAAAAAAGCGTTCGATACGGTGGACCACTCAGAGCTTATTCAAGCTCTTGACTCGATTGGGGTGAAGGGTTCAAGTCTGGAGTGGTTTTCATCGTATCTACACAATCGGTATCAGATAGTTCAGAATGGGTCATTCTTATCTTCAAAAAAGAAAATTGAGTGCGGGGTCCCACAAGGGTCAATCTTGGGACCTCTACTTTTCATTATTTTCATTGATCGAGTGAAACACTACCTGTCAGATGCTGGTGTCATCCTGTTTGCAGATGACACTTTGCTCTTTCTGGCAGCGCCTTTACTTGATGTTTTATATAATAAAATTCATAATGCAGTTTCTGAATTTCTAACTTTTTCTCAGCAAAATATGTTAACCCTAAACTTTTTAAAACTTTTTTCATGGTATTTTCTAGACTTTCGTCTAGTGCTGGAAATGACCATATCACGGTTCAAGAAAATGTGATAAAGAGAGTAGCAACAACGAAGTATTTGGGGTTTTTAATTGATGAAAACCTGTCGTGGAAAAACCATTCAAGTGCAATAGCTGAAAAATTAAGCAGAGGTCCTTGGGGTGTTGCGAATGAATTAAAAATCTAGTCCCAAAAAAGATCCTGAAAATGATTTATTTTTCTATATTTTACCCATATATTAGCTACGGATGCTCTATATGGGCAAGTAATTTTGTAACATGTTTCAAAAGAGTACAAAAACTTCAGAATAGAGCTGTAAGATTATTATCTGAATTTGATGATTCTGATGAGGTTCCTGCTCATGAGCATTTTAAAAAGAATAAGTTAATGGATATATCCCAAATTCGAGATTACCAAGTCGCGATTTTCTCGTATAAATATTTGAATCAGCTGCTCACCCCTGCTTTTGAAAATATTTTTACTTTTAATAGAGACCGTCATGATCATAATACGAGAAAAGCTGATAACTTAACTCATGAGTTTAGGAGCACTACTCGGGCATCTTTTGTGATTCGCCATTATGGTCCCCATGTTTGGAATATATTGCCCGAGTGTGTGAAAAATGCGCCTAGTCTTCCGGCTTTCAAGTCACGGGCAAAGAAGTTTCTTTTATCTCGTGAGTGAATTTGGTGTTAAGCCCACTCCAGGTTGTCATTCTATTTAAGGTATTTCCCCGATTTACTTTGCTTTTTTTTCTATCTACTTCTTGTCTTTTCCTCTTTCTCTCTTTTTTTCCTTTATTCCTTCATCAGATAAGTTTCTTGTGTGTTGAGTAGCAAGGTATAAATGTTGTTTTAATTAGCTGAGAGTGATAACCTCGCTTGCCCTTTCAAGCTTATTGCCTTTCTTGGTAGGCGAAAGGCGAATAGTGTTTGTTTTCCTTTTTAATAAATGTATATCTCATATCTCAATCCGGTCCGTGGTGTGAAAGAGTGCAATGAAAAAAAAGAGTGCATTTCACACGAAAAGTGTGCAAGTTGGCAACCCTGATATGATGTGCTTTATCAATTATACAACCGAACTTCCTTTGGAAGTTCTCTGATAGATAGATAGATATTTATTCCTAAACAACAGCAAATAATAGAAACATCATCATCACCATCAAGGCAGTAGCCAGGATTTTTTATTCAGGAGGGGCTATTTTTGGGAGGGGGAGGGGGTTACAAGAAAACTTTGAAAGCATATCAAAGATTTGTTTATATGCATTTTGTTACATTTTTACGAGTCGGACAAAACATGGTGGGAAAGGGGGTAAACACCCCCAAACCCTCCTTCCATAGATACGGCATGGATCATCGTATACCCTTCACAATACTTAATGGCCAGGAATGCACAGAGAATGAAAAACAAACAAAAGAGCAAGAAAGGGAAAAACACAAATGGACTCACACTAAAAAGGAAAGTGAAAGAATCGCCCTTCACAGACTGACCGCCTAAAGCAAGCCAGATCAAAGTGTCATGCTGTGTAATAAATAATATAACACAACAATTACAACTTGGGTTATAGAAATCAACCAAAAAAGGCAGTAACAAAAGCTAACAAAATAAATATCCAGAAATCAAAAATGTTTTTTACAATTTTTCTAATGGCACTAGACGGAAGAATGCGTCTTCTATCCCCCAATTTATGTCTATAGTAACTGCCACATTTTAGTCAATACAAGTTGAAAATAAATCAAATAAAAAGGTGGCACCAGACCCTTAAATGCTTGGCAAGTCTTTGAAAGGTTTTAGGAAGAATGTTCCTGCCAATTAATTGCACAATAGAATATACACCGCAATATATTCATAATCCCAGCGATTGTTTCAACCGTGAAAAAAATTGTACTTCCTCTTCATGGAAGAAAAGAGTACAATTGCTTTGTTAAATAATTTCCTGTTTTAGACGGCCATACCAATGCAATAGAGAACTGACACGAAAGTTCGACTCAAATAACTAGGAAGGTCTTTAGACGAATTTAAAAAGAGAATGGGATGCTTAAAAAGGCTGAATCAAAGAAAATGGGAAGCCCATAGGCGTCAGATCTTCGGCACGATAGATTGAGAGGATGGGTATTAAAAATTACAAGAGCCACTTTACTATGACGTCTGGCACCTTTATGCATAAATCAGGTAATTTCAAAGAAAACTGAGGATTTGACAAGATTAATTTGCGATGCAATAGGAGTCAGTGGTAGTTCTGGCCTCTCTTGCACCCGGGTCAAAATATTGATTAGCGCCCCTCCCCCTGTCTCCGAAAAAAATTTCAAACCCAAATTTTAACAAAATTTTAATTTATTGATTAATTAATGATTTATTAAAAAAATTTATTTAGTAATGAATTGTTTATTTATGATTTTCATTTCTTAACTGGGCCCTCTATTAAAATAATTATAAAAAATCAAAAATTACAAAATGATTATAACCTTTAGATTATGTTTGAAATTTTGCACAATTAAAACTTCTGCGCCTAGGACAAGTGCCCACTCTTTCCCTCCCCTAAAACGCCTCTGACAGAAGTAAACTGAAATTTTTCTGAAAATGAGAATTAACGAAAAAATGAAAAATAAAAAGGCGTTGCTGAAATTGCACCGGATGAACCGTTACACAAGAAAAAAGGTTCATTGCTGATTTTTTTTTTTTCACTACAACATTGATTTTTACTGGTGTTGCAAGGCCTGTAACACCAACCTGCGAGTTTCTACTTAAAGAAACAATGAAAAAACTTAAACCGGTTGAAAGAAGCAATTCTTCAGTTCGTATTCGGCAAGCATAATAGAGTCAAAAGTTGAACCCATAGTTGGAGAAAAGACAGTCGGACTAAGCTGTGTCTCCAAGTGTCTGTCTAATTGGTTGGACGAAGGGACACAGTACTATAAAAATTTTTTGGAGAAGTTGAGTTCAAGCAATTGTAAAAAATATTCATTCAAGTTGCATCAAGCCTTTCACTTAAACTCTGGTGAAATTCACCAGTATAAACTCGCTCTTTATCCCTTATTCTGGAACTCCTGAAGTGGTACCAGCAGCGTTTTGGGGCACCAGCATACAGGGGTTATCCAGGCCTCGGTGATGAGTCAGATTCAGGTTTTGAAAAGACAGATAAATGAGCAGGGCTGTTGAAGGCATTAGGTGTATGCATGTAAACTAGAACTGGAGGCCTGAGCAAGCAGAGAACCTTTTTTTTATGCAACGTATTCTATACTTGACTTAAAGCTCCTGATCAGCAGCGTCACCAGCATATGAAAACCAGACGTCAGTGCCGTTAGTCTGCTCTAGAGCGGTCTGCCCTGGGCGATGATTTAACTTTCGTTGGAGTGCTCCGAGAAGTAAGTCAACCGTGGATGACGTGTGCCCATCTTGTGTGTGGCCTACCTCTGTGGAGTTTCCAGCTGGGTCAAAGTCAAAAATGAGTAAGACAGGCGTTTGAGAGGGTAGGCGGAGTAGGCGACCATACCAACACAACAATCGAGACTCGGGCAGCTCAGATAGGGGCAACAACTTGAAGGATCTCTAAGTTCCGTATCCTGTCAAACGATCTAAAGCGTTCTACTCTACGGAGGTGTTTCGTCAGCATCTACCTTCATCGTCTGTGTATCAGTCGATAGCCAAGTCTCTGACGAGTACAGTATAACGCTAGCTACCGAGGCAGAGAGCATTTCCTATACACTAAGAATAAAACTTATTTTTAGCTTCGTGTTTTTAAACAGCTTAATAAAAAGTTTGATTCTTAAATTTTTTCTTTCAAATCGATACTTACTAGCATCAGTAAGACAAGGGCTTCAAGCATTTCAGCTGCAAGGTCCATGCTCGGAGCATTAGTAAAGTTTTCCAATATGTATTTAAAAATGGCAGCTGCCCGTAAAAAGCTATCTGCCGCTGCATCCAAACCCGGTCCAGTGCGCCGGTCTTGTCGAACGCCAATCTGCGTATGAAGTGCTCCTAAATTAAATAGAACACAAGCTTTTTCGAAAGCAACTGTTCTTTGGGCACTTGGTATCCCGGTCAAGGAATCGTACCTGAAAATCAGAAAGAAAATGTAAATTGTAGTTCTGTTTAAAACAATCCAATGACAAAACTAACCATAGTATCGGTAAAGCTTTCACTTCAAGTTGTTACTGAAGAGGTTTGAAAAAAGAGTTTATCTCTTTTGTCCAAAAGCCAAAATTTCCCATGAGGATGCGGGGGGAGCCCACATTTTTCCCCATAGTTTTTAAGTGTACCGGACAGGCAAGTAATAAGGGTGAAGGGCTCCTGTGTTTATCAAAAAAATTATATATTTTCATATAATTTCTTGTATTTTCAATAGAATTTGACTATTTTTTGTCTAAAAATTTTTGCCCCTCCCAAATGCCGGCTAGCTCCCCATCAAGAAAAATTTCGGCTCAGGCGTCTAGTATCCAAACCTGGGAGTAAAGGCATCAGAAAATGTTCTTAAAATCTAGTGCTCAAAGTAAACTCATTTTCTTATTATTATTTTCTGGTAAATAGGATCCTCGAAATGTTTTTTGATAGTTTGAAAGATAGTTTGCTCAAAAACTAGACACCAATTCAAATTTACATTTCTTGAACAATTTTACACTTTTTTTGGATTTCGACGAAAAGAGCTCTAAAATTTTATCATTTACGGTTGGTCTCTGGAACTGATTTTGATAAACTCTAAAAAGATATGTCTGCTGTATGAAGCAAAATTTACCAGTCAGGTACGCACTAAGGAGTTTTTTTTTCGGGAGAAGGACCCAGAAATAGAAAACACAAATTTTCTATTGGTGAAAATTTATGAATTCAGGGGAATATGCCCTCTCCTTGAGTAAGTCCCTGTTACAGGTAAAAAGGTAAAAGATATGGCATTGGATTTTTACAATCCCTACCGGCGGTGCTGATCTCCGTTTCATGGCCTTTCAGCCAGAAAGCGCAGTGGGGTGTTGGGAGCCAGCCATCCTATGCTTTCGAATACCCTTCCTGTTTACCTTCTCCAGGTACCCATTTAGAGCTGAGTAGACTCTGTGAGCTTATAGAGTCACCACCCCTGACCCTCGCTCAAACGAAATAACCAGCGAAACCAGGACTCGAACCCTTGTCCTCAGGGACAAAGGGTCTCAAGTCAAAGGGTCTCAAGACAAAGGGTCTCAAGTCTATCACGTTAACCACCTGTTAAGGGTGGTTAACTGTTATCTATCACATGCCTGTTATAGACATTATCCACAAAACAGGTATTGATGTATTTCAGACTTCAGAGCACAGTTCATATAATTATCCAGTAAGCTTATTGCAGATTATTTCTGGTCTTCGTTCTCGGTGCGAACAAAAAGCTCCTCCGACTTCTTCGTGCAGTTATGGATCAGTGTGTTTGCGTCTATCAATGAGAAATGGTTACTAAGTGCATTATTCGTAATAGCGGGTTTCCACTTGTTTCCGATTGTTTCGCGTCTGACTTGTCTACCCGTGAAAAGATCTGATGCCGCCTATGTTTCTACGTTCTATGGAGCACTCGCACCCCGGTCCGGGTTTTCATAATGGGTGAGACAGGGAATGATCATACTGGATAATTATATGAACTGTGCTTCAGAGGTAGCTTATATGCGTCTTTCTGGGAAGCAGGAGGCGATAGCCCTAGGACAATTACAATTCGTGTAATACATGACAAAAAAAGGGGGAAAAGCACCAATTTTGGTCTCTCCTAAGAAATAGTTTGGTTACCGGCCCTCCACAAATAAACTGAAATTATTAACCTGAAGCAAGACAAGAGGAGTTTAGAGTTTCAGAGTTTAATTATTCATCAATAAATTCACAACAACAAAAGTTCAACATAGTCACCCTCATAAGGCTCTGTGGTAAGAAAAATACAGGGGATAAACAAAAATAAAAGGATGCACCATCAAAAGAGTTTCAACACAATCAGCACAAGAAAAACACACATACACACAGAAAAAAAAAACTCCCACCTCAAAAACCCCCGAAATCATAAGCTAGCCAGAGGAGTAGCGCATGATTTCAAATCCAAAAACTAAATAAACTAAAGAAAAAGAAAAAAAAAGTGAAAAAGCCATCTAGAAAACACCCAAAGACAATCCAGAGGCGATCAACTCCAGGAGACGAAAAAAACAAAAACAATTAGCCTATTAACCCGAAATTTTGTTGACACTCTTTTTGAAGATACCACACAAGTGGCAGATTCATGCAGGCCAAAGTATAAACACATACAACACAGGGTTGCCACCGTCAGTAGGATTTTACTAGATCTAGTAAAAAAAAATCTAGTAAATTTAGAGGATCTAGTAAATTTCCCAAAATCTAGTAAAAACTAGTAAAAAGTCATGATTTATAGTAAACAAAACTTTTTTTGATTTTCCATGAATTCAGGGAAAAAAAATTATCGTAAACATATGATAATTTACATTTTTTGCTTGTCTGTTTTTCAATTTACAATTTTGCTTGTCTGTCTCAGAGACAGACAAGCAGTCACCTATTTTCATAAAAGACACTTCACCTCCGGCGTCTAAAGGTCGACAAAATCGGCTTTCTGTGTATCAGTCTTACCAACTAAAAATGAAGCTATAATGACACTTGGATTTATGATGATTGGGAATCTATTGGAATCAAAACAAAAACCAGCCACCTAAGGTGATTAGGTGAATCTCCTCAGATTGAAAATTTTTATTGAGGAAAAAGGAGCCTGCTGAGAAAAACTAAAAGTAAATAGAAATG